>JAKTYO010000077.1:0-39245 GCA_030578735.1 Metschnikowia noctiluminum | reverse complement strand
AAAACTGTGTCACGCGGCGCCTGCTTTCAGTGTACGGCGTCGACTTGTGTTAAGTCCTACCATGCCACATGTGCCTTTTCTGCTGGCTATTTATTCAATAAAGCTTGCTGCAAGACCCACCGGCCAACATTCTCGAAATACTTCGAGCGGCAGGATGCACATTTGCATGAGAAACTAGTCATGTTTCCGACAAATTCACTAGTTCAATACACTTTCCAAGGGTCTGGTAGACGTCATACAGGTGAAGTGTGTTGCGGTCTTGTAGTCAAGAACTCGGTGGAAGATCTTATACTCGAGGTGCTTAAATATCCTGATCTCACTAACGTGGTGAAGGTCCATTATGACGACATTGTTTTGGGAAGTGCGGATGATACGGACAATATTGAGTTTGTTGGGATGGAAAAGGCGCAAGTTGGCTGCAAGCGGGCACGGCATCAACCAGTCCAAGCCGAAAATGTTTTGAAGAATGAGAAAATTCTACAAATAAAAGACCTGCTTCAAGAGAAACTTCAAAACAATCTCCAAGAGAAGTTTCAAGTTAAACTTCAGAATATGCTTCAAGACCAGCTTCATGGCCAACCTCATGACCAACCTCATGACCAACTCTATGACCAACACCAAGACCAACGTGGAGTGCAAGGTGAAGTGCCAAGAGTGGAGTTTAGCCCCGAGCCACAAATCTCTGGAATCCAGATGCACAGCTTTGGCATCGCCGAGAGCAACTACAGCTTCGACACGCATAGATCTCACGCGACGCCACCAGACAACGGGAAAAGAAAAAATTACGTGTTTGTGAATGAGTTTTTGGATCCGTCTGCTCAAATGGCTCCTCGGCATGGCTCTATCCAGCTCGTCTCGGACACCTCTTAGAGGGGAGTAAAAGAAAAAGGAGTGGGACGGGCGGCCGGCTTCTGATGAGCATACTCCAGCTTCACGGCCTTGAGAGAAACGGCTTTTTACGATCTTATGATGTAACGCTACGAAGAATAAAACGCAATATTGAAAATGGCGAAGAAAGAATCTTTCTGACTCCACCGGAATTGTTCTTTTGCCACTCTCTTGTTCAAGCTGATGTGGTAAGTCAAAGCTAGCCAACATACGTGATACGCTATCTTCGTTTCGAAATAGCCTTCATTTCTAAGTTCATTTATGTAATATGATGTAAAAGTCTAAAACCAATGAAGCAAATAAACAAGAAGCGTGTCGATTCTCTGGACAAAGATCTGTGGCGTTGTATGAAAGTGAGTCAACATTTCCCCATAGTGTTTATGATTCTCTATTGAGCCTGTTCTTAGCCATCTCTTTCAGTGTATGATTACACATGTAATCCAAAAGGCATATGAGAAAAAAGCTGTGAGAATCAGCTATGCATTAGTGATTATCAAAAAACAAGACTTGGAAACTTCACGAACACGTTAAAGAAATACTCATCTATCAATCATTTTGATAAAGCGGTTCAGTAGCTAGTTCTCGCAGCCATTGATTCGCACCTTTAAAAGTCTCACCCATCGCACTCGTTCATCACCAGTGCATGGCTAAAATACATGGTTCGTAGGCTGAAGACGACCCCACATGAAAATGATGAGGACAACTTAAGCGAAGATATCGATGATGTATCTCTTGAATGCATCGAGCCAAAAAAATCTGCGAAAAGAGCACATATCGAGTCGGTCCCGTGGGTAGTAAAGTACCAGCCTCGCACAGTACTGGAGGTCAGTATAAACCCCAAAAAGGCCAATGAGGTCCGGGATATCTTCACACTCATGGCCCAAAACAAAAGCAATTGTCGGCTACTCGTGCTCTCTGGCCCTGCGGGCTCGTCCAAGTCGACTTTGGCGAAGTGTTTAGCGCGAGAAGTGCTTGGATCGGCCAATTTAAATGATCTGGGTTTAGTGGAGTACTTTGACTCATTCTTGGAAAGTGTACACCAGGCCCAGCACTTCCAGGAGTTCATGGACGGGTGCAGGTACCTTGTTGGGGCCAATCGGCGAGTCATTTTGATCGAGGACCTACCAAATTTGTTTCATCACGAGACACTAGGTACATTCCGCAGTTGCCTCAAAGAATGGATCTTTGCTCTGCGCGGGATCGAGCTACCGCCCGTGGTTTTGTGTTTGACAGAAGTCGAAATCTTGGGCGAGGACGGCCAACGAGGCTACTATAATATTGATAACTGCATGACAGTGGAGACTGTTTTGGGACGAGACCTCTTAAATTCAGGCCTTGCAAATGGCCTTATCCGGCGGGTAAAGTTTCTTCCCGTGGCAAAAACATACATCAAGAAACTGCTTCTGCGGGTATTGGCGTCGGAACGCTCACTCACAGCCAGATTCAGGGCCCAAAGTGACCTGCTCAACTCGCTCTATGAATGTGGAGATATCAGGTCTCTGATAAGTAGTCTCGAGTTCATGAGCCGAGGCTGCTGGGGGTTTCTGCCCACCGATCTTCTACGCGAGTCACAAATCACTCTCTTTCACGCTGTGGGAAAAGTGATACATTCCAGTTCAAAGACACGCGATAACTCCAATACAGAGTACTGTGTGGACTACGAATCTGTCAAAGACGTCGTTGATAACTACCACAACCGAGGTCTACTATATTTAGCGCTTTTGGAGAACTACCACATTTGCAACGGACTGCAGTTTGACCTCGAAATAGCCTCGAATATTGTCGATAGTCTCAGTTTGAATGACACATTCACCAACTCAGAGGCAGCTCAGGATTTCGCTATACGGGCCACGCGTACAGAGCTCGGGAAAGTAGAGGTGCAGTCTGGCAAAACACTTCCCATGAAGTTCCCACGGCAGTTCAAGCTGGCAAAGGAAGAAAACAAGGTCCGCCGTGAGGTCGGGGACTATGTGCGGTATTTGGGAAACTGCAGTGTTCTGTTTTCCGATGTGAATTTGATCGACGGGTACTTCTTACCCAAGATCAAGAACTCGCCCATGTTTCGTGCCCAAAATGGGCCGAAGCCGTTTATTTATAATCGTATCGGAGGCACGTTCAAGGGGATTTATGCCGATGATGATATGCCAGTCATGGAAGATGAGTACGAGCTTGGAGCAGGTGCCAGAGACCAGTTTCTGGAGGATATTCTGGCCGCCATCAAGCGGCTGGAGAGTATGCAAATTGTTGATGATGAGGAAGGTGGGGAATCAGACGAAATAGAGGACTCCACTTCCAAGGAAGCGACAGACGACGATCTAGATGATACCTTGGATGACCATATTTTACAAATAGCCACTCAGTCGATGCAAATGTCACACCCCATGATGAAAACTAGCGGAAAGGAATATGCTAAACGGGAGAATAACGAGAGTGTGGAAGAAGGGCAAGCCCAAAAACTGACCTCGACATGCAAGAATTTGGCTGCTACTGCCAACTCGAGCGAAGATGAGTTTCTGGATGACGCAGAACTAGCCATTCTCGTGTCCCAGGGTAGATTATAGAGAGTTTTGGTTGGCTTCCGCAAGGGTAGAAACAGCCGTTTTGCCCTTTTGTGAAACCACGAAAATCAAGAAAAAAGAGCCAATAATCTACAAAGTCTGCATATGTGCGGTTGCGCTCATTTATTCGTACACATAAATATATGACGCTATGCTGAGTTGATGTTGAGTTCGTGCTAGATCCCGTGAATAGTGCGTCAGGTTCTCAAGATCAGTGAGATTCACTATGAGCTCATGTTCAACTGTTAGACTTGTGCGCTGACGGCATTGGCGAAGAAATCAGGGTCTTCTTCAAGCAGCTCTTTGATGATATCCAAGCCACCCTGAAACTCGCCGTTGATGTATAGTTGTGGAAATGTGGGCCAGTCCGAGTATGCTTTCAAGCCTTGTCTGACGGCGTCGTCTTTCAAAATATCGAAGAAGCCGAATCTGACCTGATTTTCTCTCAAGATGGCTACAATTTGACGCGAGAACCCACACTGTGGCGACGAGGGTGCGCCTTTCATGAAGAGCATGACTGGTGCTGCAGACGTGAGTTTTTTTAATCGTTCCTCTAGCTCTGAAGGAGAAGGTTCTTCCTTTTCCTTGCTGCTTGTGGCAGGCACGTCGCTAGCCTTGCTTGCCGATATGGAGTTATCGCTTCCAACCGCAGCAGGCGAGCTGCCAAACTGTTTCAAGGCGGCAATAAACTCCTTTGGATCCGCGCCACTCAACTCCTTCAAGATCGTCTGGTTTCTCGTCAAGATGATGTATGGCACTGCAGAGACCTCGAAAAGCTCGCTGATATCCAGCTGGTCATCGGCGTTGATAGAGAGAAACGCCACGTCTGGATTGGCCTGGGCCAATGTTTTCATGACTGAGTTCATCGTTTGACAAGGTGCGGCCCATGGCGTGTGGAAGTAGAGCGCCACCAAGCGCGTGGCGTCCGCGGTGGTGAGGTCTGTGAGCTGGTCCTCAGAGGTAATTTCTATGACAGACATAGCCGGAGATATATTGGGTGTGGAGGATATATATGGTGATCAAAAGTGGGGAGTAGGTCAGCTGACAAAGAAGCTCGATGAAAGGAAATGAGGCACACGATCACGTGACATGGACAATAGTGGTGGTGCGGCGGAGTCACGTGCTATAGGGCCAGGAGCAGGCTTTTCATCAGAAAAAAAAACCAGGGTAATTGGCTTAGCCCGAGGCTAATCTGTGGGGAAAGGACCAAATCTTTGCTGTATTGTTGGAAGTATTCACCCAAAGCTGTTTGTGTGATTCGAGGCATAATTGTTCTTGAGAGAATGGCCGTAAAAAGTGGCCTGAACTAGTCTTGAGGCCTCACTCAATCGAGGTCGAAGTTGCACGACTCGGCTGCAATAACACAAAGACTCGCTTTTTTTTTTTTCTTCTTCATTAAATGAAATATCATATTATAGGACGCTGCAGATATATCTACAGGGAGTATGCTCACCCAGGGCTCAAAAACCATAAAGAAAAGTTCCTATATTAGATCGCAACATCAATTTGAGCGAGTAGATGCTATAAATCTACTATTCCCAAAGCTATCCCAGGGCTGTTACCCCTCATGAAAGCTCTACTCAGATTGACAACAACCGCTCGTATCGTGTGATGTCATCGCCCCATCGGGTGTGAACTCCGAAGGGCTCGAGACCACAGATCATTTGGGAGAGGGGCAAGAACTTGGGTCCCTGCCTCCCTCTGCCTGACCGTATATTACTCGAACTTCCGCTAGCAAAAACTAAATATATAGAAAACCTATATAGGTCACTAAACCAACCCGGGAGCCCCAGACCTAACTCCTTGAGAGTGGTGCACGCTCTTCTGCATCAAGTTTGACCCTGCTGTGGCAGAGCGACGTCGAGCTGGAAGGGAAAAAAAAAAGTTGTATGGACTTTTTTGTTTTGAGTATATCACACCCCATTGTTTTGAGTGCATTTTGAAAGAAAACACAATATTCTTCTCGGCTCTACGTAGTTAAAATATTTTTATCAATTTCAAAAAAAAAAAGTCAACCTTTTGGCGGGTGGCGCTAAACAACCTTAGCAAGCCTCAGAAAATTTTGAGTTATTCGAGTCAAATCATTCCATTCGACAAATTTGTTGCAAACTTGATTTGAAAATATTTTGTCTTCGTATTCATTTCCAAATTTGAGGCCACGCTTTGGGAATGCTTCTCGACCCTGGGCCGTGCTTTGCATTGCGCGTCTCGCGGAGGGTCATGAGAATTCAACTTCCAAACGAAAAAATAAAAATAAATAAAAACTGGTTCACTTCAGCCATCAACTAGTACTTGCAACCAGTTATTATCTAAATCCCATTCTCTCGGGGTTTTCAATTGTCTTTTATTTTCGGTCTTCGGCAAAAAAAATAAGAACCGACTTTCGTAAACTCTACAATCCGAATTCTTTTACACTCTTCACCTGATGATCTCTCATTGCCATTTTTCTTTGGCCTCGCAGTCTTTTTTTTTGGGTTCTCGGACTTTTGGGCAGACTGCACCTGAAAATTCAGGGCCAGCGCTTGTTCAAAATATGGGGCCGCCAATGATCGTGGGCTTTGAGGCTTCGAGATCCGCCCAACGATGGCTAGCATGATTATCGCTCACCAACGCAACACTTCAAAGTATTGTAGCACGATATTAGACCACTTCAATAGACCATTGTGCTAGACCACAATAGTAGACCACAATAGTAGACCACTATAGATCACTATAATAGACTTATAGACCACTATAATAGACTTATAGACCACTATAATAGACTTATAGACCACTTAATAGGCGGTTGAAATAGAATAATATGCTAGACCGCAATACCACACCACTACACTGCGCTACACTACACAACACCACAGCACTAATACTGCAATATCATGCCATCAACCCTTCCCTGAAACACTCCTACACTAAACTTTAGAACTCGAAAACCTATAAGCGCTCGATCTATCTTCTAAGTGTCCAATTTCTTTTTGCTCTTACATCTAAATTCTTCTTTGAAAAGTCTGGAAATGTCGTTGAATGATGCTATGTTTTTTATTTCTTCATTTCATTTCATACAGATTCTGTTTCTTTTTTTCTCTCCCTCAGTTTTCTTCACTTTTTTTTTAATTCCCTGTGCTTTCCCATTTTCAAAGCCCCGGGTCCACTCTCAGTCCATTTGCAATTAGAGGGTTTAGACTGAACCTGACATGGCCCGCCGTTGAGCCCGCGCGCATGATCCGCCCCGTCCCGCTCGCAGTCCCCCGCATTATTCCTGCCTGTTCCAACAACAGACACTGAGCTTTTTTTTTTCCGCTCGTTCCTTTTTTCCCCACTATTCGCTTTCTTTGGCTCTTCCATCTGCCATCTTTCTTCCCACGCCCCAACAACGCCACGTACTGTTATCGGCTTGTCCACTGCTTGGTTTGTTGAATAAAGCTCAGAAACACGTTAGGTCTTCACACTCGAGGTCATTCCTTTTGAGGCCAGTCACTTAGAGCTCCTCCACAGACACGCACGTGACCGCTCCTTCCACCGGGGTTCTTGAGCGCATCGAATAGGTTTCGGTTCTTTCCAAAGAGCTAGGTGCGAACTTTTGAACAAGAACTGGGGTCAGGTTCTCAACACCGCTTTGTTCATACCGTTTTGTTGACTCCGTCTCCCCATAAACTCGACCTCTCTATTTATTACTGGCATAAGCGTGAGTCTTTGCGTTTTGCATGCGGTGAAAATTACTGAACAATATTCTGAATTTCAGTTTTACCCTTGACATTCTCGATCAATTACCGCCTTTGTTTTCGTTTCTTTACCGATCAGACTCTTACAACCCCGCCCGCTTGTTTCTATTTGGCTTCTCGTTTTTGCCATTTGCGCCACTTATTGCCGAAACATTGCACCCAACTCTTACGAAAGGATTTGCAAGAAAAGGACATATAAAGACTAATTGAAGGACGCTCGTTTTTTTAAAAGGGGACCCTTCGTCGGCGGCTAATTCAAGTCACAAAAACATCCATTTTTCTTTTTCTCGCGATAGTACATGACCGCGCCCATCCAGCTCCAACGCTCAGCTTCCATGGATCTTCTGCGACACCAAAACATGCTGCAAACACACGATGCTGGCCCGAACCCTAGTTCCGTCGTCGAAGGTGTGGTGGCACCCGATGGTAAGATAGCCAAAGAGTTCACCTCTCAAGGTACAACTCCCTCGGGAAAACCTCGGCTTTTCGTCTGTGGAATGTGCACCAGGGCGTTTGCCCGCTTGGAACATTTGCGGCGACACGAACGATCACACACAAAGGAGAAACCTTTCGATTGCGGCGTGTGCCAGCGCAAATTTTCCCGCAGAGACTTGCTTCTCAGACATGCGCAAAAGCTACATGTGGGCTGCGACGACGCCGTGGCACGCATGCGCCGCAAGCTGGCGAAAGTGCAAGCGAGTAGTTCCGCATCGTCAGGGAACAGTGACAAAGATGTCATGCTCGGCCTGGCGGCTAGCATGCGGAGACTGGGTGCTCGCGCCCTGGAACAGGTAAACTTCAATCTTAATTCGTTCGCTGGTCGTAGCGAGGACTCTCTGAGATCGCCCGGCACGCCCTCTTCGAGGATGTCGCGACTGGATTCTGTGAAAGACGTTGGGCTCAAAAAACAGCTTCTCGATAAGCGGAAGCCAGGCTTTCGACGTGCTTCATTCTCGGCACAGTCCGGGGCAAATTACGCCATGGTTCCGCCCCAAAACTACGATTCCAGCACTGCTGAGAACGTCGAGTTCTCTACTCCACAATTTCTTCCGACTTTCGCGACCGATGAGGACTCTTGGCTCAGCAACTTGTGCACAATTCCGGGCATGTCTTCCTTGAAGTCCCAGCCAGTGATAGACGAGCATACTCAGGCATATTCCTTCGACCATGAGTTCCCCGCCCACACTGCGATGTTCGGGGGCGGCATGCTGCAGAATATCATGCGCTCAGATAGCTTGGTTTCGAGCGGCTCAACCGGTCACATTGACACTCCAGGGGCGCATCCACCGTTTATGTCTAACAGGTCCAGTTTTGCCGGGAACACCCCCTTGGAGGAAGGTGGTCAGATAAAAACTGAGCTTGACGAGCCGGGATACTCCTTTTATGACATTCCTGACTCATTGCTTAGCCATCCTTTGCCCACTCACGGTGTTGCCAGACCCTTATCTCCTATCAGGCAAGAATTGGAAGATGAGCTCATGGACTTAGAGAGCCTGCATCATTTTCCCATGACAACGTTGCCTTTGCGAGCAAACCGTAGTCGGGAAGTAAGTCAGGGGCATGACCAGCTTGATAATCTCAATGAACTTGATCAATTTTTTGAGGACGGCGGAAAGAGACTTTTGGGAGGCTACTCGTTTTATGGAGACAACCCACTGGTTCCGTCGACCGGTTTGGAGTCGATGTCGTCTCATGCATCTGCTTCGCCCTCGAACTTGCAGGCTGCAAATCCACAACTTTTGGCAAAAGGAAGCTTCCTGAATGGAACCCACTTCGGCGTGGAATCTCATGTACCTATCGAGAACCAGCTAAGCAACACCAGTTTTTTCGACTACGGGTATAGCAGATCATCTCTATTCACAAGAAACATTAGGCACATGATTAAAAGGGCATTGAATAAGTATCCCATCAGTGATGTTCTGCCTCCTAGTATACCCACCAATGAGAAATTGGAATTCTATCTTGGCACTTTTGTTGAGAAATTCTTGTGCTTCTTTCCATTCATTCATCCCTCAAAGCTCAACGAAGCGAGCATCATGGACATGACATCGGACGAAGACCCTCAGAATGAAAGTGCTCGAGTTTGTCTTCCTCTTTTGGCTGCTACTCTTGGAGCTCTTTGGGCGAACAATAAACTCGATCTGGATCAATTATACGAGGCTTCGCGTCGAACCGTGCACATTTATTTGGAGAGTAGAAAGACAAACAAGGGCAATACGAGCTCAAACCAACAGAACAACCCTCTATGGCTCATACAAGCACTCACTCTCTCGGTCATGTATGGGTTGTTTTCCGATAGTGAGAACAATGTTCACGTCGTGATACGCCAACTTAATGCTCTCAACTCTTTGGTGAAAACGTCTATAAGAACAGAGAGTGATGTTTATTTTGCCATTAGTGGGCACGATCAGACACTCTACACCTTCGCTCAGACTTATGACTGGCACGCAGCGTGCGAAGCTTTAGGCTGTAATGATGAGAGTGAGATGAAGTTCAAGCATGCTGTTGCCATGCAATCTCAAACCAGAACAGCTTTGACCATTTATCAACTCACAAATTTTATCTCGATGATGTTCAACGTACCGCTCACATTGAGTGTTGCGGAGTTGGGGTCTTTGACTTGTCCAAACACGCAAGATGAGTTCTTGTGGAGTTTCAATTCACATGATGACTTCGTGAGTTATCTTCACAATGTTGGCATCACTCAAACAATCGACAACTTCCTCGAAAAAGACGAGTCTAACACGATTGTATTCCAAGATGTTTTGAAGGTAGTGTGTAACAACCATCCCGAAGTTGACATTTCCGCAAAATTGTCGAATATGAGCAGATTCGGCTTCAAATGTTTGGCCAAAGGCGTTTACGAATTCATGCAATATGAAGACTATAGCGGATTGGATGTCGCCGCGGTATTAAGCTACCTCAACCTTTTCATCGATTCGCCCTCAAGAAATCCACACACACAATATTATTCCTTTGATAAATCTTTGATCGAAAAATATGACTACGCTTTACTTGTCAACTTTGTTGAAATTTGCTCTTTTCTTGACTTCAGAATGGTCAAGGAACAATGTTGGCTAAGAAATTACGACATGCTCACTAAGAATTATCAGACATTCTTGAACTATATGGAAACCGTAAGCGACTCTCGCCTCTTGAAGGTCATTGATAATTGCATCGCCATCATAACATTGGTGATGTTCAAGGTCCAGGATTCGAGCGATAATGTTGGTGGCGCTGGTGGGATGGATTCATCCGGTGCCGGGGATGAAACCTATTTGAGTACGGGCTTCGGTAAATCTTTTGGCTTGACGGTCTTGAACCAAATTTCCTCTGTCGCTTCTCCATTCCACTCCCAAGTCTTGTTTCACGTATTCGTGATATGCTCAGCATATGCCGTCTTTATCGCCAAAAGAAACAATCCTGCCACTCAAACTGCGCAAAATCATGATTTCAGCGAAACTTGGCAACTCAACCAGAAATTTCAAAATCTTTTGAGATTAACGGGGTCGTTCGAGGACCACTTACGTGGATTATTTGAAAGGAGCCAACTTGATGCAGAAATGACAAATCTATTCTTATTACTGTCTGGCGACAGCGAAGGCTCGCAAGGTCTAAGCGGATCTCATGAGTTCAATGGGCTGCTAGAAGAGAGCAGCAACGTTTTTGCTTATAGCATGGACAAGGCGCTCTACTTGCTTCGGGTCGGTGAATTGATGATTAAGTTGCTATACGAGAAAAACATCAAGATTATTGTTTTCAAAACACTCAGTGTTAGCATCGCGCAGATAAGAAAATACTTGATTGACGAGGACACACGTGTCTTGGCATGAAAATTACCGAGAGCTGAAAGGAATTTACCCACGCTATTCCGCTCAATTACGCCAAAGCCAACAGAAGTTACTTTTCCTGGAGTTCAAAACGCAGAAATAAAGGCGCGAAATTTCGAGGCACATTCTGATGACAAGGAACGGGTGCAATACCCCGCTCGAGCTGCGTAAATTTAAAACTCGGCGCGCGCTTTGCAAGGTGTTAAATTTCATACGCAGTTTTGAACCATAAGCACGTCACTAGGCATCCAAGCACAATCACCAAATCAAGTTGCAGCAAATCCCCACTCCAGTCAGATCACGTTGAAATTGAAACTATGTCTGCAAACCTTGCGAAAGCAAAGCAGCAAGCTTTCATTGATATTGACGACGATAGCTTAAAGGATTTGAAGTTCTGTATGGCATCTTTCGTCGCCATCGTCATCATTATTTTCAATTATGCCTACATCATGAAACAGTGGGTGTTGAACCCCAATCTCCCCAAATCCACTCTCGCCTTGTACCTGGTCACCTTAGTGTGCACAATTTTGGTAACATTTGGATTTCTCGCAAAAGTCGTACATCCGATAATTTACCGACCACAGGCTGAGCCATTTGGCAAGAAGATTCAGTAAGAGCAGATCTGCAATTCAATCAATGAAGGATGTTGTCGGTGTCGCCCCGTCTCAAACTCGCGTTGAAGCGCAAAAAACAATTCGGTACCAAATCAACCTTTATTCATTATTTATTTATGCCAAATAGTCCCCGACTGCTATTTATTACGAGTTCAATGAATGTTTTGTATTTCACAAGATGCGCTTTCCCAAGGCAAATCCGTATGCGCCAAGAGTGGCCAAGGAGACCAAATTGAGTAAGGACGAGATACCATGGTACATGCCGAATTGCTTGATCAAAGCCTTAAACTCATCCGAGTCTTCTGCAACGCCGTTGACAGTTTGCTCGTGTCTTTTCTCGGCCACCAACTTTTTCTTTTTGTCCTTAATTTTATTGCAAACGGGCAAAACCCAAAAATAGTTCAAGGCACCTGCTATAGCAGAGACTGCCAAAACAGGTAAGGCAAATCTAGAGCCAAGTGGTGTTGTGATACCTAACAATACCGGGGCAGCAGTCTGACCAATAAGATACAATGGAAGCACATGATGTTGTAAGTTTCCAAATTGTTCCCGAGGCAAATGCTTGAATGCGATTGGCAGAACAATGAACGAGTGCATCACGCCACCGCCAAAAGCAACCGAGAAGATTAGGACGTTGACTGTGCTTTTCACCGAGGACGAAATCATCTTCAGGTTCAAGTGTTTCTTTTTATTGTGGCTGTGAGCTTGGATTTGCTCAATCAAATTGACACCCTCGAATTTTACTCCGTGACTCCCGCGAATTTGAATTTGAACTGCATCTTTCCGAACCGGAATGCGCGAAATTTGCCTAAACTCGGGAGGATCAGGCTCGGGCCACTTCTCGAGTATTCAGGGGCATGATGCGTTAGAGTGATTCTATCATCCGGAACATGTTGGCTAATGCACCTTGCTTCTCTTGCTCACCGTAAACCAAAATGTCTTTCTCGAGGTCGTTTGGCTTATTGTAGAGCCAGGTAAAGTCACTCTGCAAGCCCAAACTCAACTTGTTTGCTTGCTGCTTCTCGTGTTCTTGCTTCAATTTAGAAGTTTGCTCATACTTCTTCGCTGCCACCTCGGCCTGGTTGACAATGTCGGTCGATATACCGCACATTGCCGCTACATTCATACCAAACGAACCAGGCGCAGTGCCTTCTTCAAGTTTGTAAAGAAACGTGATATTTCTCGACGAGTGATCCACAACAATTCCCATTCTCAAGGGTCTGATTTGGGGATGGTTGACAAAAGAAAGACCCAATGTGCCGTAGTGTGTAGCAAAGAACCCGAGTGGTTGTACGTGTGACGCAAGATGGTGCAATACGGCTTCGGCAATGGCATAGCCATCACTTGAAGATCCGCCTCTTCCTAATTCATCGAGAATCACAAGCGATTTGCGAGTGGCATTACTTAAGATCTTCTTTGTCTCTGAGAGCTCGACGAAAAATGTCGACTTTCCCTGAATGATATTGTCGTTGGCACCCAACCTGGTCATAATCTTATCAATAGGCGTGATTTCAGCTGTTTTGGCAGGTAAATAGCAGCCCACCTGACTCAAAATGACAGCCAATGCAGTGGTTCTCATCAATGTGGATTTTCCTGCGGCGTTGGCTCCGGTCAAAAGCCCGAAACTAGCCGACCCTTTGCCAAGACGGATGTCGTTGGGAATGAAATTAGAGCTACCAACAAAGCAAGGATGTCTGAGCTCTTCGAAAGACAAGGACCCTTGCCCTGTTTCCGAGTCCACAAATTGTGGTCTGCATGAAGGATAGCCAATGGTTTCTGAGGTCCTTGCCAATGCAACAAGACAGTCCATGTAACTCACTGACTTGATCACAGATACCCAAGTTTTGTAATTGACATCAAAGCGCTTGTAAAGCTTTGATTGAATGTTTTCACACACTGTCTTGTGAAGCTCTTTCTGTTCCATGAGCTCACGAACGAGCTTTTTCACCTCGGGCGACCAGTATCTTTTCACTTTTGATGTGGCCGCCATCTGCTGCCAATCCTTAGGCACGTTCTTGATTTTTATTGGCATCTCGATCAAAAAGAGCTCTTTTCCAGAATCTCTGTAGCATATTTCAAGTGACTTGAACTGCTTTTTGTATGCTCTCAAGTGATCATTCAACTCGGACTCCAAACGCCTGATGATCCCCGTAGACTCGTCAAAGTCGCTGTCCACACCCTCGGCAGGGACTATAACGTTTTGCAATGCCTGCTCGCGATCAAATGCATCATCCCATGATCCAATGATTGTATGGAGGTCTTCGGGAAACAGGGAAACGAATGAGCTCATGGAACCAGCCAACAGCAAGTCGTGAGATTTCAAGGTTTTGAAAAGCTTGGAAACGGTTTCGAAACCCTCCACAACTTTCAAGAAATCTTTGAATCTAAGAGAGCCGCTGTGAACCCTTGCAATCAATCTCTCCAAGTCAGGGAGTTTGTTGAGTGCCGATTCGAGTGCAATCCTTAACTCGGGCTCTTGATTCATGAGAAAATCCACCGCGTCGTATCTCGAATTGATTCTCTCAACATCCATCAACGGGTAAAGTACCCATTGCTTCATCATCCGCTTACCAAAAGGCGTAATTGCACGGTTAAGCAATTTGAACAATGTCCCCTTGTCTCCGCTATCGAAAGTATTGTTGAGAATCTCGAGATTGGTCAAGGTGATGCCGTCCAAAAGCATGTGAGAAGCAGAGCTTTTTGAAATTTGGTACTCCTTCATGTTTTTGAGTGTCATGATGCTCTCATCCAATTTGAGCGATTTCAAGTAGTACAAGAGCGCACCGAACGCAGAAAACGTCGTTGGGTGATTATCCTTGTACCTGAGCAAAACCTCAGGGTAGTTGGTATAGTCGTCAAGATCGACAGCCTCAAAGTATTTGCTGCCGGCCAACTTCTCAAGTGTCGTCTCGTAGTCCCAAAATTCCGAGTACAGGTTCAAGTAGTTCCAAATTTGGTGCGAACCATGGGCATTGTATTTGATCGCCTTTACTGCTGTGGAGCACAAGTTGTGTTTTTCACACAATATCTCTTTGGGCTTGATTTGAGTGATCAAAGTGTCGAGCTTCGTGCACTCGTCGTCATCCACCAACTCGATGAAATTCAACTCCGAGGTGGCTGTATCAACAAAAGTCACACCGAAAATCTTTTCGCCGTCTGTGGTGGTGGACTCCTTGATGGCCAAGCAAAAAGTCGCCATGTCGTCTTTGATCATGTCCATGTCTGTCAAGGTTCCGCCGGTCAACACGCCTGTCAATTCTCTTTTGATGATTTTCTCTTCCTTGCTGCCGCCCCCGCGCATTTCCTTGGCCAACATGGTTTCCTTTTGGTCAACTTTGGCCACTTTGTATCCAAGACTGATGAACTCTTTGGCCCAGTACTCAAACGACATTTCGGGGACTCCGGCAAGTTTCATGTTTGCACGTCCTCCGCCTGCAATTTTGAGGTCGAACTTTGTGTTTGCAATCATGGCGTCGTTCTCGTAAAGTTCGTAGAACTTTCCCTTCTTGAAAAACACCACCGTGTCCCACATTTTGCTTTTGATCTCCCAATATTGTTTTTCAAATGCAGTGAACTTTGCCCAGGCAGACAGTGGAATGAAAAGCGTCCGAGAATCGTACTCAGGGTCGTCGACTGGTCTCTTTTCTGCATCTCTGATGTTCACGAGCCACTGGTAACGCTCCTCGTTCTCTTTCTCGAAAGATTTACGGGCACCAGCAGGTTTCGGAGATGGTCGTGAGGCAGTTTCAGTAGATTGGGCTGACTTAGCCACATACTTTGACCCTGCAGTGAACTTCAGGCCTAACGAGGAGCTAACTGATGACGTATTCAGAGGAGAAGTCGCCGGAGTAGACCGCGAAGATACAGAAGTCTGTTTCACGGGCTTTTTACGAGAAATGGGCTCATCCTCTGAATCAGCGGCGTCATCTTCAGCAATTTCTTCAGCTGCACTGTGGTCACTTTCATCAGCTACAAAATCGCTCATGTGTTCGTCCTCTTCTTCGAGGTCCTCTTCGGGCTTGAAATCCTCTTCCTCGTCGTCATCACTATCTAAGATTTTTCTTTTCTTGCGAATAAAAGAAACGTCTTCAGTGTCGGAAACGTCAGACTCGGCATACGATACGTTTGCCTTTTTGCGGCCTCTTTTCGACATGGAAGCTGGTGTTTCTGGGCTACTTGAAGCCTCGGTTTTTGGACTTGGTGCAGCTTTCATTACTGGCGTAGCACCGGTGCCAACATTGATTGTACCATGTGGGATCTCTGACATTTTGTCGGTCGCTTTAGCCAACAAAGTGCTAGAGTCTTTTCCTGGTGAAGTGACAGGGGCACACGCAGACGTTGCAGAGTCAACAAGACCAGATTTGGCCGCTGCTTCCGTGTCTTTCTTGTCTGTTTTGGGCGGTTTCACAGGCGAAGAGCGCATATCGTGTTTTTCGCCATACTGAGAAACAGGTAACGCGTCTGACTCGGACGTCAACGGGGTCTCCATGGTTGCATCCACAATCAAAGTTTCGTTTTCCTTATTGTCACTCTCGGGAAAAGCAGATTTCGCTTTCAAAGGTGAGGAGCTCAACGAATGCTGGGTTTTGCTTGTTGCCGGTTTGAAAAACGACATCAACGACAGCTGTTTCTTGTTTGACGAGCTGGCGCCCTTGAGTTTCTGCGCCTTTTTGACGGGCGTGACTTTCGACATTTTCGCCCCTTTGTCCTTTTGTGTGTTTTTGGGTTTGTGTATTTAAGAATTTCTGTGTGTGTTTGATCTACCTCCTTTAGTTTGAGAGAGTGAAGGTAAAGGGAGGTGGCAATTGATAGTAGGAGACAAGAAAATACCTCAGATGTTTCAAGGATCCAGACAATGAGATTCCAGAAGTAGTGAGAGATTTGAAAATGAAGAAGAAAGAAGACTGCTCCTTGATAAAATAATTTTGGATTCTAGAACAAAGAATGCTAAAAAAGGGTAGGTGCTTGTCCCAAGACGACTAACGAAGATTTGCATTTTGAAATGCTGGGGGCTCATAACCTGCGTGTCAAACCGCGTCAAATCGCGTCCTCCTGAAATTCGCATCCCTGAAATTCGCTAAGAAATCGCGTCCTGCAAGCTCGCGTCGTACGAGCTCGCGTATATTTACAGTTCAGAAATTAAGAAAATAAATTGCATAAGCAGAAAACGTCACCCGAATTCGATAAACGCTCGCTTTCAAAAAATTCGTGCTTGTTTAAATATCAGAACAGTAAATTTTTGGGGATCGCAAAAGTTTTGGACTTGCTATGAATTCGACAACATGAACGGTAAAGTAAAAATTTTGGCTGGGAGGTAGAGCTCCCCGCTGCCTTTTGAGCTTCAGCTCGAGATCTTCCCCCAGTATCACTATGCCTTCTTCATGTAGACCTCATAAATATGCTTTGCACAGTTGATGCGCAATCATGTAAAAATGAATAAATAATCTTTGAAAGGATCAGTAAGGATTAGATCAGAAAAGATCAGCTTCCAAAATCGGTCGAGTTTCATGTATGTTAGTCTAGTCGCGTTTTTGTTTCTCTGAAATGGAACAGTTTTGACTTCGGGTGAGTCTACGGGTCTAAATCACCCAAATGACTTTAACAACTCGTGTACTTAAATAGCTAGAGCAAAAAGTTGTCTTTCGGGCAGATTCTACGGTAAGTTCGATAATGATATCTTGACAACTTTGGGAGAGAGTATGTTTTTTTTCTCTTTATAAAAATTCGTTGTTTTTTTAAAGAGTAAAGAAAATAATTGGGGCGTTTTTGTCTTTTTTTTTTAAGCTAAAATTATACAAGGGGAACTGCTATCGGGCAAACTTGAAAGAGCTTAAACCGCCACTAGCACTGATTGAAACAAAGAATGCTAGATGAAATAATATAAATACAGTCGTTCATTGCGTAAAAGAAGAAGGAAGAATTTTTCCGCTTCAGAAAACAAAACCTACTTTTCAAGTAATTCGGGTGAAATTCTTCTCGAGTTTTTGCATGCTACCAACAAAAAAACAGAGTTTGTGATTCACCGAAAAAACATCTGACGACTTTACCTGAAAAAAACAATACTCGACCCCGGTCCTAGACACGGTCTGTGAGAAACACAATGTGTTTATTGAAAGCATGCGCTCTGTGTAGTTCAATATATCTAACACCTTCCGGTTAGCTGAATCAAATTCAAACCCCTTAAGCTACAGTCCCAATCCCCTTGACTCCTGGCTTTCCATTCATATTGACAATTTGACTTATTTCATAAATTTGTCAAAACCACCAAATCCAAAAAATTCCATGCCCCTTCCAAAACAATGATCATATTTGCACCCATGTTCGCACTCCGATCCGCACCCATTTTGCGGCCATGACCCGAAGACTTAAGAAAACACCGATTCACACCCAAACCGCCCAAGTGACTCTTTTTTCTTGCTCGTCATGCTATGGAACCTCATACTTCTCGTCACGCTTGCTCACGGGCTCCTCGTTGCACAAAAGCCCATCCACAAAGTCTCGACCAAAACGCATGATGCCAAAATGGTCAGCACCATGCTTTATGGATTTTACTCCGATGCGTATAACCTCAGGGACAACGCCAACCAGAACTATATTTCCAACTTTGGCAGCATTGCTTTGCAGTACACCAGCGACCCATATTGCGTCAACAAGTCCCACATCCGCTACTTCATCAAGTCGTTTTCGTTGGTCCACCACGAGTATCCAGCCTCGCCTTGTAGTCTCAATTTAAACACAAGATTTGCCGAAATTGTGGAACCTGCGCCCAACTTCCACGTGTCCGTCCATGGAGCTTTAGATCGGCTTTCAAGCGAGTTGCTTCAGAAATCTCAGACGTATATCGAGGACCTCCCCGACTTCGACTTCCACTTTTACAACTTCGCCGACCTCAACTATGGCTTGCAGTGTGAGTCGGGCTACCATCAGTTGATGCAGGTCATGTTTCAAGAAAAGGTTTTGCAGGTGAATTTACAGGTTCTGGTCACGGTCCCCGAGCAATGTACGTTCAGCAAGCTCAACCCGGAGTTTCTGACAACTTTTGAAGAGACAAAGGCAGTAGTCCATATCCCGTTGACAGGGGTATTCTATTGCCAATCTGGAAAAACGGCCAGCTGCAAAAAGACAGTGGCAAACACAAACAATCCGAGGCTCAAGCTATACGAATAGTTGCAATATACGGATCCCAAGTAGACGCCAAAAGCATGCTTTAGACAATGACACATGAAAACCATTTTCGCCAGTGAATGTTTTTTTCACCTTTTTCTGTAAATTTTCTCTCATCTTCCTCTGCTTATCCTCTCGCCCTCTCGAGGTCCTGCTCGATAAAGTACTTGGTCACGTCAATTGCAGCCAAAGAATCTTCACCACTATCATGCTCTCCCGCTTGAATTGCCCGGCCCAAATACTGAAAGCTGAGCTGCTTGAGCGAGAATCTGAAAGTGGGCGACGTCTTGTGTTTGGGATATAGAACAGCCGTGTCTACAATCTTGTCATGTATGAGGCGCATGGCATTCATATCGTTCTCAAGACCATGGCCTATCATGACAGTATCCGCGTCTGCAATCTCAGCAAGTAAAGTGATCAGATCTTCAAACGAAAGTGCTTCATCTTTGATTTCTGCCACTCCAGACCACCGGGTATTGAGATCTAAAACCTTTCCCTTTGGTCTCACGAGAATATCCAAGACCTCCTCGCCCGAGAAAAAATCAATGGCCGTGATTCTCAAAAGCTCAAAGCCTTGTGTGGTAAACCCCATTTCACAGTCAATTCCAATGGCTTCTAGACTTCCTTTGCGAACACCCCATGCTTTCCGGGTATCCACGAAAGGAAGAAAATGATGCATTTCCTCAGGACTCGTCCAGTAGAACACATGATGTTCGCTTTTTGTGCAAGGCTCCGTGTCTGTTTCCCCATAAACGCCTCCACAGCACAGATACACGCGGATTTTGTGGTCGTTTTTGACAAGTCTACCTTGATGGTACCTGCAATCGACAACCTTAGATGAGTCTTCGAGCTTAAACTCCATTTTACACCGATTACACTGGCGAACAGGCTCCGGGCTGTCTATCCGGGCTGGCGTGTCCATTATGAAACCCCATTTCATGAGCTTTTCACGCGGGATGCATAGATTGCGTAGCTCTTTGAGGTACTCTGCCTTAGTAGGTTTTCGAACCACTTGCTTCCTGACTTTTTCTGGATGATTGATTTCATAGAGCTTTCTTTTGATTGCGAGATTGTACGTTGACGTGGTGTTCGTGCTGGCTATCTTGAACTCCTCCTCGATGGCAGCCCAAATGGGGGTAGAATGTGCTGGATTGTGCTTCTTGATAGCCTCCACAAAAAGTTCTATGTACTTTCTGCGCACAGGTAGCAAAGCAGGTGACGGGTTTACGTCTAGCGGGAGAATGTGTTTTGGATCTGTAGCGTGGACACGGTCATGTTTGACTCCCAAGTATTCATTCACCTTTTCACGGTAATTCTCGAGACTAACGCTTTCTCTGGCAAGCTGAAACTCCGCTTCAACGGCCAGACGATTGGGCGTGGCTGTATTCTGGGAGCTACTTATAAGTTTGGCAATTACTTTGGCGTTTTCAGACCTTTCACTGCGAGGTATCAACACATCCGAAAGCAACTCTTTGGGAAGAATAAATGCAACATCTTTTTCAACAGGCCCTTTTGAGAGTTGCAGTCTGTTTTCCAAGCCAGGCGCTGCATCTTTTAGACCAGTTTCTTTTGATGTTGGCCGGGCAGATTTGTGTGATGTAGATTGCAGAAGTTGGCTAAAAGAGCCGTCGTGTTTTGCGCGTTTACGTTCGTTTTCCTTTGTATCTAGAGCTCTTTTGGCAGCTTCATGTTTAAAAATGCAGTTCGTCACGCTGCAGGCTCCAGTGTTTTCGAACTCAGGACAATTTACATTTGCAAACGCATTGTTCGGTAGTTGAAACATGTGACCGATGGTCTTTGGTCATGCACTAGGAGCTAGTTTTTGAGTAGATGCGAGATTCAAAGCCGTATTTTTTTCTTTCTGATCTCAAGTCTAGCGTAAAACTAAGACTTTCTGAAGAAATTAGTCGCAATTTTTTGTTTCACTTAAACTTCTTCTCTCTACTCATGAATGTCAAGTCATTGATCTCGCGTCTGGAGATGTACGGAGGTTTGCAATGTGGGGCTTCATTCTTTTTTGGAGCCTTCGAAGAAAATAAATTCGCAGGGGTTACCCGGCCTCACAGCCCGCGAAGTATATAAGGAGTGGCATCGCTGCCGCTTTCACGGTTTTATTTTTTTTTCTTTGTCGACGTACTTCATAGGATCATTTCTATAGGTCACGTTCCACAATGTCTCTTCTAAAGAGCCACTGAATCCAACTTGGTTGATGAGTGAGATACCCTTGTGCCCTCAAAGTGAGAACTAATTTAGCTTGTCCACGATCCTTTGCGGTCTGGTCATCTACAATTTGTTTGCCTTTACATTAACGCTCATTCCTTGTGAATGAGCGTTGCCAAAAGGAGCGATGATCTTGACCCTTTCTTGAATGCTTTTTCGGAAGACTCAGTTAAGGGTGGGTGCAAGCGGCAGTCTGACAAGTTACTCAGCGCTTGTCTTAGAAGTAACGAATTGTTTCTCTTGGGCGATGTGTTGGTGACTATAGTCACCCTATGTTGAGATGTCGACCAGTGTAAACCTTACTCTTTATCTCATGGTGCTACAGATATCGATCTTTTTTGCTGCGTTCCTGCTGAATGCTTCTGTGAATAACAGGGTTTCATGCAGAAATCTATAAAAGTAAATAGATTGACGATCTGCTGTGTCATGCTTGGGCCGTTTTTTTGTACCTGAGTCACCAGCCTTGAGCCTTCACTCTTACGCGATGCGGTCGATTTACTCTTTACAGGCTGGAATTTTTTAATTCTATAACTGCTGTTGTTTCTGCCTTGTCGCTATTTACACAGCGTTGGCGCCGACTACCTTCAGAGGGTACTCATATAACTTGTAGTAGTCCACGACAGACCCGTTCAAGTTGTTCTCGCCGTAAATGGGCAAGAAAAAAATATTTCTCCATTCGACGTCTCCGATGAACCAAAAATCGAGCCAGTTCTGTTTCCAGCCAAAATCTGTCGGTATGTGAAATCCTTCTATGGACAGGTACTCGTCATTATGCGTAGTCTTTTTGAGCAACAGGAGTAGCCCGACCTTGATGGTTTTAGTAAACTGGTCAATGCCAAGCAATTTCATACATGTTCCAAGCCCAGTATTGTGACGGTGATCGTACCCCACTGGCTGTGTAGCATTAGGGCGGTTGCCGCTACCGCCATGGAAGTCTCCCGGAACAGTCGAATGGTTGTAAGCGGAACTAGACATCTGTTTATCCAAGGAGCTGAACTCCCACGTGGTGAGCCCTCTGCAGATTTGGAAGGTCTGAACCACACACAAAAACAAGATCCAGATTCCTTGAATCCAGCACCAGATCATCAAGTTGAAGATGAAGTGTCTGCTCGTATAGCCAATACACATCTCGTCTGAGAACAATAGGCACAGGTCCTCGACATCACTGGCGTAGCCCATTTGCTCAGCATATACATCAAAATACTCGAATGCCAGCCTGGAGTATAAGATGATCGCAGCACTCAAGCAGTAGACAAAAGTAATAAAGAGCTTGTGGTTTCTGACCCCAATATCATTATACACCCATGGACAATAGTGGTCAAAACGGGCGACAAGAGAGCCGCTTGTCTTGGAGTACTTTGATCTCAAGGGCTTCCGCGTGAACGAGTTGACGCAGAAATGTTCGGTATCGAACTTGCCAATTGCTACCAATGCTTTGATGTCATCAAATACAACATTAGCATCTGCTGGAACGGGAACGAGGCCTGGGTTGATTGTCATTGCTTTGAAGAAACAATAAGTGAATGTCACAATCATTGCGGCAAGAGAAGTACTCGTGAAAAACTCCTTGAGCCAGAGCTTGGGCAACATGACAAAGAACCAGGAGACAACGGCCCAGAACGCCGTGGCAGAGAATATACCGGCCAAGTAAGGCGTCTGCACTAATGCCTTGTCCTTGCGGAAATAGACGGGAATGATGAGTTTCATAAGCCAAAATATAGACACAGTAAAAATGAGGCCGCTAGCAAACAATTTGGGAATAGCGTAGCCCTCTTTGAATGAGCAGATATGCAAGGCCACAGGAAGCGTCACGTACGGCGTGAAGAACGTGATCAACTTTGCTGTTTTCGCAGAAATATAATGCGTGTTGATAGCCCAGTTTTTTTTTGGATTACGGTCGGCCTCAACCAAGACCTGTGTCCAAGTAGCCTGGCAGTTCATGTCTTCAGAGACCCCGAAACAGTCTCTTGACTTATCGTTTTTGTGGAAGATGTCAGACCCAGCATCGAGCAACGTAGCCAACACAGACTTGTACCCACGGATAAACGCCCAGTGGAGAGGGGTCATGAGCAGCTTATCTACCTTCAGCACATCTGCACCATACTTGAGCAACGCGTTAACTGAAAGAATGTCGCCTTGATACGCGGCCCAATGTAACGCCGTACACTGTATGTTATCTGGCTCGTCAATGTAGATGGACTTGTCAATAACCACACACTTCAAGAGAATATACACCACTAGAGTAATGTTTGAGCTGTGCACGGCCAAATGGAGTGCGTTGTATTGTTGCGAATCTTTGAGCGTGGGGTCGGCGTCTGTGTGTGAGAGAAGATAGTCCACGACATAGACTAACCCGTTTCGACATGCCCAATGTAAAGCACTGGCGGCTAAGGAGCCTCCTAGTTTATTAGGGTCTGCTTGGCTGTACGGATTCTCCACCAAGAATTTCACTACGGTGATTCTATTATTAATAGCCGCCCAGTGAAGACCCGTAATCCCCTGGCTGAAGGTGTCCATGGCATGAACCTGTCCCAGGGAAAGGAGGTTGGTGACTGTCTCTAAGTCGCCGTTTTGACAGGCGGCCATGAACGAAGCAAGAACGGGGTTGCTTTCTTCTTCTGCCTGCTCCTGCAGCGGCTCGGCATCGGCGATTGCCTCCGTTGTGTTTTCAGGGGCTTTTTGACTTTGAGAGGGTTCAAGGGTGCCGATAGAGACGTCAGTGAAATCCAGTTTCGTATCGATTATTTCAACTTTATCATTTCCGTCGTTCCCTTCGGTTTCACATTTTCTGTCGCTCCCGTTGATCCCATCGTTTCTATCGTTTCCATCGATGCGATCACTTCTATCATTTCCATCAATTCGATCACTTCTATTATTTCTCTCATGTGAATTTTCGATAGACTCATTGTTTCTGAATTCGGCAACGACAGGATCATTGAGACTACTCGCGTCATCGGATATATCATCTTTCACGTCGTCCAAAGCTTGGGGAATTTGATCAATGAGATTATCATGGAACTGTTTTGGTGATTCCATGACATCTTGAGTCCCACACACGTTTGACGTGGTCTCCAATTTTATCTCTGAATCGAGTCCAAGAGACTCAGCGCTATTTTTTGCTATTTCGGGAGAAAAGTCTGTCGCCGGAGTATCTACCTGATCTGTCACAATAGCTTGGTCTATTGTGCCGAGGCTATTTGACCCAGCAGGTGTAGACGAGGCAGCAGAACGTGCAATATTTGAATCTAACACGCCGCGTGTGAGATCCTCAGACTCGGTCATTGAAAAGAATATGTCGAGGCAAGATTTTTGAACTCCTAAACAAAGGAAAAAGCCTTTTTTGTACTGAATCTGGATTTAGATTTCACGCAGTAATCATTGTTGCGCACCTCAGATATACGAGGCGCGGTTCTCAATAAAGTGCACGCATGTAATGGACGTGGCGAAGTGGAACCGCGTTCTTTTGATGCGTACCACGTCTTCAGACTTGTATCGTTGGGTCTCTTATATTCTCAACTTTCGATCCTTGCTTATAAGATCCAGCAGAAGAGAAAAAAAAAGTTTATTGGACCAACTCGTAGGGAGAAAAACTTCCTTGTGATGGACAAGGAATGACATCTATTTCTATGTTTTCTCTAATAATTTATCGTACTACAAGGCTTCACATTGGGGACGCCACTCACTCAGACCTATGGTAGCAAAAACTCAATCGATAGAAAACCTACAATAGGTCGCTGACTTAACCCATGCACCTCATACCTAAATTCAGGATAGATGCACGCGCTTCCTGATCAGGGTTGACCTTGCTGTGGGAGTGTGACTTAGGACTGGGCTGGGCTCACTTAACAATACTTTTGCTTGACTTCCTCGCAGGGGAGTTATCCAATCGAGGTCCCTATTTTATTCTCAAGCTCGGGGGGAAACTTCGACACTTTGGCGTACTTTTTGAGTCTCTCCAAGTAGACTTTCTATATAACTTAGTCAAATCTTTTCATCTTCATACGACTGTCAAATCTGTAAATTTTCAAAAGATTGGCTGATGATGTCAATAAGAAGATGGCGATCTTGAAACTCAAGACAATTATTTTACGGCAAAGGGAAACATGACGATTGAAACAAATTGTATGGTACTTGGTTCGACTCACCAGCCAGCATTTAGTTCAACTCAATTATGCGCCATGATGGTCTTCATATGCTGCGATACAATTTGGGGTATCCTTATTCTAGCGATGTGAGACACAGGACTATGTTCTGTACTTTGGAGGAAACCCTTATCTTGGGTTGAACCCACACCACGACCGAGGATCTCGAAGATGAGAAAATGGAAAAGGATTTGATTCAGAAAAATGGCTCTCTATGACCCTTACCAACGAATGTAATCGTTACATACGATACTTCAGCTTGGCTCTTTCAAAAAGTGTCACAAGATGAACAACTCCGAGTCATGTATCTGGTTTTCGAGCAGCAAAAACTGTTAAGCTTAGCCATGACATGCAACCGGTCAGGATATTTTCCTAGCAAGAAATCTTGAGAAGCTTATGACTTGAAGTATAATTATTAGCACTGTGAAGAATGGTACACCCATATCAGCAGACACTGCTGAATATAAATGAGAAGCCAAACAGATGAAACGACTTGAAATGTCTATCTGGCCAGAGTGTTTCGTTATCGAAAAGAAAGATTCAGAAAGTTGCAACTCACTCAGTGACCATACGATGCATTGCTATTTATGTCGAGCAGCATTGAAGAAATAACTTCAAATTGGTATACAGTTGAAATTGTAGTGAAATTGTACTCGATCAACGATTCAATGTCTACTTATTGAGCATTTTATTGTAATACGTTAATGAAGCTCCTTTCTAAAGATAGTTGTTTCCACCTTGATAGTCCAAACTTAACCAAAACTCGATTGTAGGTTTACCAATCCCATAATATGACACCATCCAAAAGCATCAGAAACACAAAAAATGCAAATTATCGCAACAGAACAAACCAAATCATTTGGCATCTACAAAACTTCGAATACTCTTGGTATCATCGTCGACAGGAGTATCCAATGTTCCAATTGCTGTCGCATCAGAGGACTGGGTAGTAGCACTTGAAGTGACGGAAGCATCCGAGGCAGATTTCTGAAAATTGCTCTGCACAAATTTTTTGATTTGCTCTCCGGCTTTGGCGGCACCAGGCACAATGTTCTCCTCGACATATGGCTGGACTTTGTCGTTCAAGAAGCTCGGACGAACCTCGTCTTCTCCTATGAGTCCCATATTTTTCTGGCCTATACGGTCCAAATGTTTTTCAAGCAAGAGAAAGTTTCTCAGGTTCGCTTTGTACCCAATCTCAATAATGTCACCCACGATTGGAATGAGCGAGAGTAGAAAGTCCACCAAGATATTAAAAAGAAAAATGAGCTGGATGTCTAATGGAAGACCATCATCCAACGACCTGGCTTTCCAGAATAAAGAAAGCGACCAAAAATTGGAAACAAGGGCACCGACAATTGGAACAAGGCCCACGATATTAGAGATTCCAAACCTCAACCCGAAGAAAGTGAACCACATGTCGTATCGAAAAGCCTGTTTTTTCACTGCGAGAAGCACTTTTGTATCGTTTTCACTGATGCCTTGGGGAATCTTCCGCTTGGTCTTTTTGTGCTTGGGCTTGCCCTGGCGGTCATGGCCAACTACTATATATTCATAGTACGGGTCTTCCACGCCAAACTTCGTGAGCTGATTATCTTTCAAAAACCGGTTAGTGAGCCACTTTATGACAAATGACGACATGGTGTTAGGGTGCAAGAGAGGAAATGGGAAAAAGAGAAATCGATATGTTTTTGAAATTAAAAAAAGTCAAGTATTCGCTCTCTTGTGATTAATAGAAAAAGCGGGATAAAAGTAGAGGGTAAAATGGAAATCTGGTAATGTTTCCAGAAGTCCCCGGAGTTTGTGGGTAGCAACCTCTGCACAATGCCAGGTCAGCCGCAGGCCCTGGGCCACCTAACCAAGTGCTGGATAATTGCTGCGAAGTAGAATGAGAGTAATAGAAGAAAAGTAGGTGAAACTGTCAGCAGTATGGAAGCGATTAACGATCAGAGGAGAATAAAGACGAGTTTCTGACGTCTATGAGCTACTGATGAGTAAATGAAAATACTGTCCCGGGAGTTGGACTCACTTTTCACTTTTGGAAAAGGGCAGTCATGAAATGTGTTGTGCCGCAGTTCACTCGATCAATTGAACTCAACAACTGCCACAGAGTCTCGAGCACCTGTCACACATATTTGGGATCCGGCGGCCCGAAAAACATGGCAAAATAAGTCACCCTTTTGAACTTCGCAACGTCTAGAATTTGAGGGACGTGGCCCATTTTTAGAAGAAGGTAAGAATATGTGATCCTTCTGACCTTATCCAGATCAGACTACGTTATTAGCCATATCATTAATTTGTTCACGTAACCAGCTAAACCAGCAAACTCAGAAATCAGTCAATGGTATGCCAGCTTGGGATGTTTGACACCAAATATGTTTTGGCTGATCACTCGACAAATACCTCATCTCGCCAGTCCACAATTTTGGTCCGACTCATATACTACTGACCACCACTTTTTCGGACATTTCACACAATTGCAAAAGTCAATGAAAAAATGATCTTTTGCTTCCATCCCAGCCCCGAATTTGTCTAGCCTCTTTGCGTATAAGAGATAAAGTGGGAAGATTTAGTGGGTGATTTTCTTGTTTCGCCATTCCAAGCCAGAGGTTCACACATGCTTTACAATTATCGCAACTTCGGCCGATGGCCCAAATTGCTTCCCGTGCGGCCCACGATAGGAGCCATGCCTTAAGCTCTAGGCTCCCCAGTTCCTCAATTCTGGCCCCGATAGATCGCGCGGGCCAAGAAACTCATATGGCGCAATGGACTTGGGCCACTTCACTTTGGATCACACGGACCTGTCATTTCTTGCCTAAAACTAAACAATGATAGATTAACTGTCTGTAAAAAAGTTAGATATAAGCACAAATCTTCAAGATGATATGCTCAATGTCATATGTTGTCGAACTGGAGTAATATATCTTCACCCTTTCGTACGTAAGGTTTTCAGGTCCACACCAGTCCGATCGCGATTGCCCGTATTCACCCTCCCACTTCCGACTCCCGAGTTGCCCCACAGGCTCGCAGCCGGAAACGATCAGACTTAAACTCTCAAAATAATATGAAAGTACCATAGACATTTGAGAATCACGGACTTTTCCCACCAGAAAAAAAAAACACAAAAAAACAATTCAGGACACAAACCTAAACAAGACATTACATAGCAACCATCAGATACTCTTTAGATACTCCCAAAGAAGTACCTCTCATACCTCTTTCCTCTCAATAAGACTCTTTTTTCATCACCACATTGTCCCAGCCATGGTCGTGCGTGCCACTATTAACGCTGCCATTTTCTTTCTTCCGTTTTCAGATAGACTCCCCGAACGTGTCAAGACATTGATGGGGTCCGGGGCATCTAGGCTTCAGGCCATTGAGATTTCGCCCGACGAGGTTCGGCCGCTTGTCACGCCGTCCCAGAAAATCCGCTTGCGGATGCTCGAAAAACGGGCTCCGGCAAGCCCAAAGTCGCTGTTTCTGGACAGAAACTCGTTCCACGGGCCAGAGGACGAGGGCGAGGATACCGCGAGAGACACAGATTCCAGCAGCCTTCGGCAGGCCCGCGTAGAGCTGTATTTGGCTGAGCAACACGACGAGTTCACCTCGCTCATCAACAGAAACCTCCGTGAGACCATGCAGCAGCAACAACAGAAGTATGCCGACGAGGCGCTGTGGCGGCGACTAGTGCTCGAGTTGGCCATGGCGCGGAACGGCGAAGAAGCGTCGTCAAAACTCAACACCTTGCTTGCTAGAGCCCTGGATAGTGTATACTCGTATGTGCCTTTCATGCGGGGCGAGCGACTCACCCGCAATGTGTTGGCGCAATGTGAAGACTCGCCGATCAAGGCCGAGACCGCCGCGTTGTTGGACCAGCTCGATTACGCCCTGAAAATCACATTGTTGCGCCTGTTGATGGTCGATTTGGGCTTGCGTGCCGATGCAGACGACATCGTTAATTTCACCCGCGGGTCGTCTGTTCTGGAAGACACGTCCATCACAGACAAAGTGGAGATTTTGGTGCTCTTGATGGTGAGGCTCTGGTTCATTGGCTTGAAGTACTTTTGGCCCATCACACAGCTTCTATACACGAAGTTCAAAGAGAACGACATATTCTTGGTCAACAACAAGAACTTCAGCAGGCTCCTCACCATGCTTGTGAGGATGATGGAGGCCGTGGAGGAAAGAATGAATGCTTTTCCAGCGGATCCGGGAAGGCCTGAGTCTCAAACTCTGACAGAATCCACGCGTTAGGCCAGGACAAAGCGAAGCATTTGCTTTTTTGGTGGTACCGTGGAAAGTCTTCTTTGGCTTTATCATCTTATGGTGGAAGCTGATAAAATTATTTACGAAGGGGGAGAATATCGTAATGACGGTGTACGATGGTTTGATGGCCTAAAAGAATAATTAGCAGGCATGTTTAGTGGCCAGTCGTGTTGTGCCTTCTTTCAGTGTGTGAGTGTTGAGTATTATGACAAATACAGGCTTTGTCATTTGTGGCTCGATGAAATGACGTCTATTCACTGAAGCCAATTGATATCTGTTTGCACCATCGAATTTGATCTGAGGGGTTTTTTTTTTTTTAAAAAAATCTAGTATGACATGGTATCATTGGATATTTTTTGGTATTTTTTGGTAGCTTATGGAATCATTTGATCTCATCTGATTTCATCTTGTACCATCTGATATCGTTTGGTATTATCTGGTATGATGCGGTATTGTTCGGTATGATTCGATTTACTTCTACCCGACATCATCTAACCGTGCAGGGTTCAATCTGGTATGATTCATGTATCCTTAAACACCGATTCATGACAACGACTTTAACCATTCGAAAAGTCCTCTGATCATTTTTACTGCTGCAGTTTCGTGTGGCTGTCTTTTGCCAATCTGTGTCAGTGCACGTTTATAGGGACATGTTCCACGGCACTCACAAATTCTAGATTTGTCAAGCAGACGATGTGAAGTCGAGATATGGGCGGCTCTTATATTCATCGCCACCTGCTGAAAGTCAATCACATTATCTCGAATATATTACTTTTACTTCCAGGAAATGGGCCTGGCGCCTGTCTCCTCATTTGACGTTTATACACCTTTATCTCACAGACCGAATACACACGCTTCATTGTTTTCCTGAGCTCAGTTTGACATTCACACAAAAATTGAAGGGTGTCTGGGTTGCTTCTTATTTTATATCACAGCATTTGGCTCATTGGCCTCACCAATGTCTTCTTTGCTCAAAAAATGGAACCCAGACTCCACCATCATTGATTATGAGGATTATTTTGAGGCCATACGATTCTAACAACCTTTAACGTCATTTTTTCCAACCTATCGGTATCCCTAATCCGGACATTCTTCAAAATTGATTGCAAGGTGTTGGGCGCTTTAACGGCAAACTCTAATGGCGTGGCTAAGTTGGGCGTTTATCAAAGATAAGGCTCTGGAAGGAAAAAAAAAAAGCAACGCTCCAGTTCTAGCCCGTAATTGCCGTTTGACCTTGATGGCCGACACCTACGTTCTGTTTCTAGTGCAGTGATTGAGAGCGTTGTAATTCTAAACATGTTGTTGATTTCACTTTATGCCAGATGAAAAGACAAAACATATAACCCGGTCCACTATATGAACTCGGATCATGATTCTTGTTAAATCGCCGAGTAATCATGTGTAAGATAAGATAGTTGGTCATAAATTTGCTCCCCAGAGCGACCAAAATACAAACTCAGCGGCCTATCTCTTGCGTTTTGAAGCGAGAATAAAGTTACAGAAACATTAACAACTACCGAAACAGTACGGCAAGGCCGCATTGGGAGAAAATATACTCAACGAGCAATTTTAATAACTCCGAGCTCGACTACCATCACTTGTCATCATGTGAGCCGAACGAAATATACGGCTACAATTCTCCTTATCGAATCACCCAATTGCAATAGCAATCAGCTCTCAGTCAAGCCAAAAACGATCATCTCCCCTTTCCTGTTTTAACTGCGTATTCAATTAATGACTGACGGTGCTTATCAGTATATGAGATCTGCTCACGAGGCAAAATAGGGGTAAAGCAATGTCGCACCCCAGACTTTGACACGGGCAGGAGTCGTAAGTAACGTGCGCCCGGCTTACTTCCTTATTGTTTATGTGCACGCCACCATATGCACGATCAGGCCACGTAGCATGTACTTTGTCAGGAGTAAGTCTTAACTTGGGGCAGTTGATCTCTTGAAGAATTATGATGAGCTATCAAGGTCGTGATGAGCATACTCAGCCAGATCTCGAATCATGCCGTCTACAGAAATCTCGAAACCTTAGAGCAGCATCAAAATTATCGTTCATATTCTCACTTTCATTTAGGGGCTGGCCCGTCATCAACAGGTTGATGCAAGAATGTTATTTTGGGAGATGTCATGCATAGAAAGAGTTTCGCCGGTATGTCGCACATGGGTTACCCGGCAAGAGCAACACTAGGTGACCAATCAAACGCTAAACTTCTGAAGGGTCTACACAGGACGTACTGCACTACGCCGCCTTGCCTCACTGCTGTTTCGCATTATAATACTCGCCGGCATCTCTCCATGTCGCAGCGCGCACTTTTATTTTATTTTTTTCGTTCGGGCATACCACTTTTTTTTTTCCGCTTTCCACCCAAACTTTTGGTACTCGCACAAAAGCCTTTTTTTTTTTTCGTCCACCACCGGCTCTCAACATTTTTTGTCTGTTGAAAACCTTTTGGTGTGAGATAATCGAAGCTTGTGAAAACAGTGGATATTCGACATTTGGATTTTGGCACCAACGCAATCTTTATTTGTGGTTCAATCAATCTTTCCATCTTACTGTCTTTGGATTTTTGTTGGTCGACCTAGCTGTTCCCGCCATCAACTTCCTCCCTGTTTTTTCCTGCGTGCAACTCTTTTCTGACCCCTTGATTGGCTGGCTCAGAATTTCACCCTTGTTCCGCATTTTCCGCACGAAACATCCAAACGTTTGGATTTTTTTCGGATCTTGTGCCACAGACCCACGTGACCTTACTCACTAACTTCTGTGCGCACCATGGCCTTGTGCTCACAAGCCTTCACCCCTTCTTGCAAACGCGCCTGCGATTACACACAGCCGGCGCAACGCAACGCGCCTGCACCCAAAAGAGTCTGCTTATCTAAGTTGAACGTCAACACGGTTTCCCACAAAAGGTTGCCGCGCCAATGCTTCCTGAAACTTGCGGGTAACTCTCCCTACTCTTCCTCGTCGGATTCTCTATCAGATGCTGAAGATCAACAATCCTGTTACATTGCTGACCAAATCAAAGCCAAAAAAAGAGCTTCGAGCAGGTTTTCCTTCTCGTTGAATGATAAGTTGTCGAAGGCCGTCGCGCAATACAGCGATGATGACGAGATCGAGGTGGAGCCGAGTCAGGCTGCCACGCCTAGCCCCACCGATGACGACAATTTGGACTGCAAGTTGCTGAGCTCTCCCTACAACGCTTCTGTGTATTTGAACAACCTTAATGGTAACATACAGATGTTGCATCGTGCCTCGTCGTCGGGCAACTTTTTTCAGATTTCCGACAGCTGTTCCTCGTCGAGCAGCTCTAAGAAACTGATGCCAATGTCTGACTTGAATGCCAGAGCTAGGTGCTTCGATTACCTCGTTGGTGCTATCGACGAGGCCTGGGCCAAGTACTGCAATGAAGCGTCTCATATTGAAAATCAAGCGTACAAATACGCTGGGACATGCGCCTCTGCTACTGAGGACGAAGATGACTGTGGCGTGACCACTGACTTGACAGACTACGAGACTGATTTTGAGCACAAGCAAGTTTTCAAGCCTGTGATGATGAGAAAGCCATCCATCATGGGACCCTCGATGCACTTCACTCCCCTTGAGCTGACCTCGACAAGCAAGGACCCATCTTCGTGCCAGTTGCAAGCTTTGAAAGACCGTTTGACAAAGGCCAAGTATTACTTGCAAGATGTGGTTGACTCAGAGGACCACAACGATGCATATGCGTTTTGGAAGAGGTGGGACATGATCAAGTATGCATCCATTGAGTTGGTTGAAGATGATGATGACGACGATGTTGTTGAGACGGCCATCGAAGACTTAGAGAAAGGAAGACTCTTTGCGAATTGAGGAAGGATGAAATTTCGAGTGGCCTTGCCTAAAGGGTACATTCGGAAGATGAATCTACGAAATTATTTTCACATTTGTTTTATTAGTTTGGGAATGTCACTATCATGGGGGATTATGATGTGACTGATATTTTTTACAGGAAAGCCACCCAGTGGCTTCCGTTGAACGGGTATATTAGCTTGTATATTAGAATCTTACAAGAGATTGCATAAATTATTGAGAGTTGTAATCGTGAAAAAATAAAAGGCCAAGGCAATTTCCTCTTGCATCTACTTCGCGTTCTCGGCTTATCGAACGTTCACGCGTCGACACATGCGAATGATGCGACCACCGGAAGAACTACTTCTCATTTTCTTATTTTACTAATCCTCATGTTTCCCGGAATTTCTTCTAAATTCGTGACTGCACTTGCTATCGTTAATGCTGTACTTGCCACCTCAGTTGGTATCGGTATGATTCTTTTAAATATAGATCGCATTACATGAATATCAATATGAAAAACAAGTCACTTATATCAGAATATGGCCACTAGATAATTGATGGCACAGTAACAAAATAAGACTGCTTTTGTCAAGATATTTCAATTCTGCCATTCGGATCACTTAGTTTATTCAAACATTCACTAACCATTAGAGGTGACCAAGGAAATTGCGGACTGCAAATACCAAGCCAAAAACGGTGACGACGTCTCGGTCCATTACACGGGAAAGCTTTCTGATGGAACGGTTTTCGACTCTTCCATTGAAAGAGGCGACCCGATCTCGTTCAAGTTGGGTGCTGGGCGCGTGATTAAGGGCTGGGAACAAGGCATTCTTGGCATGTGTGTTGGCGAAAAGAGAACGTTGAACATTCCGTCGGAATTGGGCTATGGCTCCAGGGGAATCGGTCCAATTCCTCCTAACGCCGATTTGGGTATGTCTATTTCTCTAAAGCCGCGACATCTACTCCTGGTTTCGACTATCAAAAGATTATCGGGATAGAGCATGAGTCTCCGACCTGAGTTGAGAAGGTACATGAGTCGTTCGTTTCTTGCTATTTATTTTTTCTCGCATCCTGCTGTTTTTTTCTTTCTTGTTTCTTCCTCTTCTTGTTTTCGTCTTCTTATACTTTATCTTGCTTTCTCTAACTGCTTTTCTCTATCTTCTCTCTATCTCTCTCTATCTTCTTTTTTTCTTCCTCTCCATCTTCTTTTCGCCATTTTCTCAACTTCTTCTCTTCATCATTTTTTATCTTCTCTCCTTTACTCTAGCTTCTTTTTCTCTTTTCTTTCTTTATTAATCATCTTCTCCCTGGCCTCTTCAAAGAAATTAAAATACTAACTAGACAGTCTTCGACGTGGAGTTGACCAGTGCCGGGGGCGAGTCCCGCTACAACGATGAACTCTAAGCAGAAAACACACGACCTTAAGTCTGACTCGAAGTTTGTGGTAAATTCCCAAAATCTTACCACTCCATAGAATAATTTAATGAATTGACTTAGGTAATATTTTAAAGTGAAGCCGGAAACTGTTGAGTGCTTCTGACAATCACGACATATGCTTTGGGGCTAAAACTATTCGGATACGAAACTATTTGTTTCGTTGTAGAAACTGGAACTTCAGTCTGTATAAAAAAGCAGTGCTTTTCCACATTGCTGATGCAACATTATGAACATATGAATAGAGAAATACGTAACCAAGGATAAACAAAGCAATTTATGAAAAGAGATCGCGTGAATATAGTTTTCATTCAGTAACAGTATTTCGATCATAGCAAATTTCAAGCACTAAAACGTTCTGGCTTCAACCAATCGCTTCACACTTGCGTGAAACATCCATCTTTACTTACGAAATATGGGGAGCTTCGCAAAAAACAGTTTTACGGGGTCTCTGGGCCAAAAGAGAAGTCTGAAAACGGTCCCTCTGCCTCGTTGATTTAAGAGCGGTCATACACCGAAAGTTATGGTAGGGGCTTCAAAGTTGCATTCTTCGCTGATCAAGGATATTTTATCAAGGCCCCGTCAAAAAACCAAAAAAAATTACAAGTGCTATCAATCCTCTTCGTATCTGTGCTGTTATCCGAAAGAAGCTTCAACCAATGATGAATATGACCCCTCATGCCACATTTCTACAACCACTAAGTTATACTGAAGCCCAAATTACAGTCTATCAAACTTTAAAAAGGGTTCAGTCAGAAAATCAAAGAAGCTTAATTGTCAAACACCACGCAAGTCACAGGAAGCAAAGTCATCTAATTTTTCTAGAAAAAAAAAAATTAATAACCGTCAACATTTGTAAAGCCGCAGACCCAACAAAAAAACAATATTACTAAGGCTTGGTGACTATAAAAATGCAACTTTTTGAAAGACGCATTTAAGGCTCAAGGCAAGGGACACCTTGGAAGAAGAATAAAACAGACTCAAACAGATAATCATCGAACCATTTATTGCGGCCCTCTAGGCTCTAGAAGTGCTAACGAACTGTTCTTGGGATGTTCTTTAGTGAAGGCGCCTGACTTTCAGAGCCAAACCTTCAGGTCACCATGAGCTGAGAACTGACAGCTACATGAGTTTGACATGCCAAAGATAATGAACCAATTCTCACAACCCGGGTCTGATTCAAATTGCAGAATGCAGAATGCAGAGTGCTTCATGTAAATTATATTATGGTAAACGAGAACATCTAGGCCCGCACCCAGGCTCACATGGCGCGCTATTCTGCGTGTCACCGTGCCGATAAACTACACTTGAGGTATATCTGTGGAGCACAAAAGTATTCAAGTACACAAGAATGACGAGATCCTTCTGTCAAATCGTGTTTGAGGCTTTGGCTGTCTGCAACTTCAAAATTCAGTGGCAAGTTAAAGTTGCGTCATTCCGCAAACGCTAGACTAGTAATTGCACTCTGGCCCTTTTCAGATCAGGGCTGCGCTCGACTTGCCTGGAGCCTGGGCTCTGGGCCTAGACGGGCCTGGCCCGGCCCCTCGCCAAACTATGCCAGTCCAATATAAATAATCCAATGTTCGTCGACTTTCGAAAAGATGCCCTACTTTCTCAGCCAGAATCAAAAGCACGCTCTTTAAAGAAATAACATCTTTCATTACTGATAAGTCATTCCCTTTGTGCCGAAAAATTTCGAGCACCTGACTCTCGATATCTATCCTCATCCATTCACTTGACCCTAAAGGCTCGCGCATTGCAATACATCGACACTTATTTGGCCCAGTATTATGGGTGTACTTTCATCCCCTTCAATTGACCCAACACGCAAAATGAACTACAAACCGGCTCTAGACGCGTTTCTAGCGTCCTCAAAAGACTTTACGTTTGTTTATAAGTCTGTGAAAATAGCCAGCCACATTTCCCGGATTCATATTCTTGACTCGTCGTTTAATCCTCCACACATGGCCCATTTCACGCTTGCCAAAGAGGCTCTAGAATACGATTTCGGTAAACTCGGAGACTCAGTCGAGACCCAGGCTCCTCAAAAAAATAGCTGTATGCTCATGCTTCTACTTTCGGTGAAAAACGCTGATAAACTCGTGCCTTCACCCGCTCTGTTTGAACATAGGTTAGCCATGATGCACTTGATGGCCAAATCACTTGAAAAGCTCGATGTTTCCGTGACTATTGCGCTCACTAAACATGCTCGGTTCGCAGATAAGTCGTCGGCAATCCAGGGCTCCTTGAACGGGGTCGAGTCCTGGTATACTCCTAATTCAAAATTGACTTTCTTACTTGGATTTGATACCCTAGTTAGAGTCTTGGACCCTCGGTACTACGCGCCAGCAACTTTGGCAGACTCCTTGAAAGACTTTATGGTTTGTACCGACTTGTTTTGTTTGACTAGGGCCGGGAGCAAGGAGGAGTTTGAGATCCAACAACGGTATTTATCTCAAATATCACGAGGTGAGTTCCCCGAAATCCCACGAGCTTGGGCAAGCAAAATACACTTGAAAACAGTCGAAACAGATAGAGACTTTATCGGCGAAATCAGCTCGTCGGGTATCAGACAAGCGTATACATCAGAGAAGAACCAACGTAACTTACCTCTACTACAAGAGATCGATGAATACATTCAGAGCAACCGCCTTTACGGCTAAAAATCTGGAAGGATTCAGGGTCCTAGATTCAAGTGTGAGGGAGAATACTTTGAGGAAAGCTAAAAAAAAATGAATAAGAAAAAAAAAAAATAAAAAACAAGAACAATACCGAGAAAGTCACAATCAAGGCTTCTTGTGGCTCTTCATTCAGCTCATACATGCTGAGTGTTACGGAATATGTCCACTTAAGAAGTTTAGCTATATATCAAGAGCAAACCTGAAGGTTTGTTTTAAAAAGCTTGTCAAAAAAACAGCCATATATCGAATTCACTAGCCACGTCAAACACTTAAGCAAATCGCAATGATAAAGCCAGCCACAAGCCACTCGCAGATCTTCTGCTTGGCACTTTGAGATACATGGTCAACGTTTTGGGACCCAGAACTGGCCGATGTTGTAGCGCCGTCTTTGCTCTGCAGAAAACACTCAATTTCTCCGCCCCTCAAGGTGTTTCTGATGGGCCCTGAAATCCACTTATTGCAGTCAAATTCTGCATTGGACGACCTGAGACTGATGCTGCCCTTCACCATCTTCAAGCTATCCCATTCTGTTTCTGCAATGTCGCCTACTAACTCAAGGGCGCCACCAATGGCCCGGAGTTGCGACAAAAAGCTGATTTTTGTGAGGGCACTGTTGTTTGTGATCAGCACACCTCCTCCAATGTCGAGCACAGAATCGAAAGTGGCCTCTTTGGCGTCCCTGTTCTCGGCTAAGCGGAACAGGCCCCCTATCTCGGCAAGTGACGGGAACGAAATCTCATTGAAGGTGTTTTCGACCATGCTCATGGAACCGTCCACCTTCCTCAAACGGGTCATGTTCAAGTCCCGCACATTGCTCACGCTCATGTTGTGAGCGTGGCGTAACTGGCCTAACTTCACCCTCATATTGTTGGCGTTTCCCGTGATGTGCAAGAGATTAGTGACCTCTTCCGAATCAAAGTCAATAAGCTCCAAAAACCGGTTGTTGTTGATGTCCAAGTCCTGCAATTTTGTTCCGGCAAAACGAGAAATCGACACTAAGGACGTGTCTGATACTGTTACGCTTTGCACATCTTTCAAGCTGCCAAGCGACGCCTGGCTCAAAAGCGGCAAGATCTTCCAGTCCAATTTTCTCACGGTGGCCAAATTTGGAGTCTCGATTAAGCCCAACAGCTGCAATTTCTCCATCTTGAATGTTTCTGTGATCACGCGGAGCGAGTAAGCGTCCACGCGCATCAAGTTGCCGCTGTTCCTGATGATCAAGCTACCTTCAATCTTTGCCAAATGGTCCAATCTGAGAATCAGGTCCTCAAAGTCTGTAACCTCCACGTCGCCACGAATTGTCTCACAATGGCCGATTGCCAGGGCATCTTTGGCGGTTTTGACCGTGACTTTCTCGAAAATACATGACCGTGGCGGGTCCTCGGTGCCGTTGTTATCTGCGTGTTAGGAAAAGAAACAAAGAATCTTTTGTGGCTTTGGGAGTTGATTTATACGTACATCTTGAGTAAAGACTGGAGGACGTGTCTTTGGCTCTGACCTTTTCGGCCAACAAAACAAAGAGGAGGACAACTGTTCGTACCCACATTCTTTCCGATCTGCTTCTGATGGGAAGGGTTTTTGTATTTTCTTTTCTTGTTGGTTTTATTCTCTTGTTTGAAAAAGAACCGGGTCTCGTTTTAAAGAGTCGTGTGGTCTAAAAGGTATACTTTGCACACTGAAAGGCTGGGACAATTTTTACCTTTGTGGTGCAAGAAAAACAGATTCTTAAAAAATGAGACAAGATTAAAATGCAAAGTGTTTGCAAATGTGATGTGGTGAGAAATTTTTTCCTCCTACGTCTTTTTCACAACGTTGAAAACTGCTATTGTTCGTTCACAGAGCCACCTGATTTCACAATGCGGCCGTTTTCGCACCCATTCAAATCAGCTCAACCT
>JAKTYO010000076.1:0-40140 GCA_030578735.1 Metschnikowia noctiluminum | reverse complement strand
AAACTTACAATCATTACTCAACGTGTGCAATATTCCATTCAAAAATAAGGTGGGACGACTATCTATTTCTCCAAAACGTCAGCATCGTACTTTTGCTTGAACCAGACAATGGACTCCTCCTGGTTGGTCTTGTGGGAGTTACCAATGACACCTCTGGCTCTCTTTCTTCTGGCGACTCTGGCACCGTGTCTGCCCATGACGACGTAGAAGTCCATACCGTAGATACCGATACCTGGGTCGTACTTAATACCCAAGTCAATGTGCTCGTCGATACCGAAACCAAAGTTTCCGGTGGCAGAGAAGTTTCTCTTCTTCAACTGGAACTCCTTGACTCTAAGACCTCTCTCCAAGATCTCCTCGGCCTTAGGACCTCTGATGGTCACGTGCACAGAGATCTTTTCGTTTCTTCTGATTCCGAAAGTTCTCACGGTGTATCTGGCCTTGGAGTGGACTGGGGTCTGACCAGACAACTGCTCCAACACCTTGGAGGCTCTGGTCAATCTGTCTCCGGACTCTCCGACACAGATGTTCAAGACCAATTTTTCGATACGCAACTCACGCATAGGGTTTTGGGCGGACATGATGGGCTGTATTTGTTGAGTAAGTAGGTGATTAGCTATTCAGTCTTAAATTTTTTTCCAAGGTCCCAGCGATGCGCGCGCTTTCGTGGTTGTGCCTGCGTATATGAGTCACGTGAGAGAACAAGGGTCGAGGGCTCGTGCCCTATACTGGGTGTATGCAGGTTAGGTGGCAGGCGAGGGCTTAAGTGCCCGGTAGATGTTGTAAGGACTCGAATAGGAGTCAGGGTTCTGAAGGAGAGGTTGGGATTGCTCATGGCTGTGCTTCTAGAGCTCATGGTTTTTTCTATTCTTTGATTTTTTTTTGTTTTTTCAATCACGAATGAAGGTATGTTTATTGAACTCTCACTGTGAAGTGTATGCTCATACATCTGAAAAGTTCCGCAAGAGAAGGTTTCGAGTATTGCTTCAAAAGCTGGATGGATCAGAATGTTCCGATCCAACAAAGATTATTATTTCAGAGACTAGGATGTCGTTTGGACTGGTGTTTAAATATAGCTCAATTTTCGGTAAATATTGCGTATAGAGGATTCGAGGGTTAGTACTCCATAGGACCTCAATCCGAGAACCTCCCTTTAATACGGGTTTGGTTCCAAAAAAGATATTATAAAAAGCACAAGTCTGCTTTCACCGTGTATTTAAAAACACATGGTAGTGTGCTTCAGAGCCCTGTGCCATTTCAAAGGGGCATTACGGTGAATTTTAAAGAAAAACAGTGCCCGAAGTGCCAAGAAACTTTCCTTCGTGCATCACCAGGTTTCAGCCGTGTCATCGACATCCCTGTTCACGTTGTACTATCTATCTTTCAGTAGCGTGCATTTCGCGTTTATGTAAAGTAAAGTAAGGCAGTGAAGATGATGTGAAAAATGCCGCTGTGAGCATATCTATGTCCAAGATGGAACCGGCTCTCTCACTCACGCAAGTGCACCGAGCACAGACGAGTTTAAATTATGTTGTTCATTCTCTCGGAGTCGCTCGTGCATGAAGCCGACAGACTTTCAGACACTACATCCACATGCTTACAGAACTCAAGTGTAGCTTCTCGATGATTTTTCTGCAAGAATGCTTCCCCGTTCAACCGTCCACATTATTGAAGGATTTCTCCTTCTCCTTGATATCGTAGAAAATGTCTCCCACGTTGTGGTTGCCGTGGTATACCCAGCCGCTCTCTGTCACGTGGTATAAGTTGATGGAGCCTCCGGAAAAAGCGTCTCTGTGCGCCGCGGCCAAGATCGATCTCTTGCCCAAGTACAACGCGTCTTCCACGGACAAATCCCAGCTATACTCGGAGTCCAACACTCCGTATGCAAACGTCTGGCCCGAGCCCACACAGAACATGTCGCCCTTCATTCTCGTACCGTCGGAATCAACGTAGTAAATGGTGGGACCCTCTTTTTTTGTGTACCCGCACACCATGGTACCCATGGACAAACCCATGCCCTTATATTGATAGACCAAGTTCCCCAAAATCTTCAGCGCGGCGGCAACGGAGATCCGCTCTTTCTCCCGCAACTCGTGCAAGCGACACTGTGTGCCCAACCACGTCTCCCAGTACTGGCAGTCGGCGGCTCCACCGGCCATGGTTCCCAACAAAAACGGGTTGATCCGGATCACTTTGTTCACAGTCTGAGACGCGACCCAGTTTCCCGCCGTGGCACGCGAGTCCACGGCCACCACAATGCCGCCTTGGAACCGAAACGCCAACGTCGTGGTTCCGTGGGCGACTTTGATCTTACAGTCTGGGTTTGCCGCATGGTCCGTGTGTGCTCTCAAGAATTCAGCCGGTTTCAGGATCTGCGGCACCTCGATATTAGGCGCCAACAGCAACTGAGGGGCACTTTCAAAGCTGGCCGCTGCGGTAGCAAACTCGTTGTGGAGCCTTGACTGCGCCGCGTGTGTGTATTGACCTGCAATTGTGTTCATATTGAAGGGGGTGAAATCTGGTAGTTTCTTCACTAGCGGGTAGCTTTTATAGGATATTGGATATGGGACAGCGGCTAATTGACCGAGGGTTGCAAATGCCTAGAGTATACGTTCCAGGTTCTTAAATCGAAAATTCAGGCCAAAAATTCTTGCTTGATTCTGCGTGTAATTACACAGGGCTGGGAGAGGCAATTGTGTATACTTTTAAGGAGAGTCTAAGCAAATGTGAATGGGAAGGTTGAAGTTGAGTGAGCGATCGCCACCTCAGAAATGCGCCTGGGGTCAAGGTTTATATGTAGGACGCTTACCCAGAGGCCCTAAGCCGGTAATCAAAACGGTGAGCTTTTAGTATTATTCAATATAAGAGCCTTGTTTTGCGTTAACATAAATGTCAGCTTTCCAAAGGTATAAACAATTTTTATGAGTCCGAGTTTTGTGTTAGTTTTTTTCGTGCCTTACCAAAAATTGATTGGCTATAGGTGGCTTGAGATGGACTGGCCCAGCTTGCCCAAAAGCGCGAGCCCTCACTTTGCTTCACTATAAGGGTTTGCAGTAATTTCTCGTGAGCTTTTGAATGAACCATGTCCCAGGAAATATTTCTCTATTTTTGTAGACTTATACCTACATGAGTTGCAAATCAAGGCGGAGCTAAGGCATGAAAGAATCGGCTGCAAGAAATATGGGTGAAATCTCGATAGGCAAAGTGTAATTTAGTTTTTCTAATTGCAGTGAATGAAAGCACAAGGTGCTTCAAAAGACAAAGAGGGAAATTTAGCGAAGTGTCAGCAGTATCGAAACAGTTATGCAAGTTTTGAGAGGTGGAGGTTCATAGAAAAAGCGACTAGGAAAGGTGAATTCTGGAACATTTTGAAAATGGACTTTCTTGAAAGGTTAGTTGATGTATCTAGGCCTATTTTGGCCTCAGGCTCTCGATAAATCGGGAGATATGATTACCTCTTGCCAGATAGTTGTCTAGCATCAATCAAGATTCTGTCCTCAAGCTGCTTTGTTCATTTCACCTCTCAGATCCCCAAAATCTATTCAGAGTATTACAGAGGCATATTTGTGAGCTGAATCCATGGCACGGCCTTCTACCCTCGGCGCTTCAACATTCTTTTTATATGTTACTCTTCACTCTTTTTCATTTCCTTGTCTCTCGCCTCTTCTTCGCGTCCCTGTCTCTCATCACTCCTCCATTTTCTAATGACCCTTCACTTCTTCATTATCTGCTAACTTCAGCTCACAATTCATCAGCTTGATCTTCACCTCTCTCAATCATCGATTTTCATCACTTTATTCCCTTCGGACTCGAGCTCCTCGCTTGGACGTTTCTCGCCTATCTTTGGTCTACTGGTCAGAAACTGCGGCGGCTTGGCGAACGTACCAGGTTTTGTAAAACTTTGCGGTCTCGAAAGACCCACGAACGGCGCGCGAGGCTGTGTATTAGCAGGTTTAGGCAGCTGGCCAGGCGATCTAGAAGATACAGGGTCCGGCGAAGTTTGAGTGTGAGGTCTTGAAGGTTGTCGTGTCTGTATTTGCGTCTTTTGAGACTCTAGTGTATGAGACTGCGAGCTTTGTGGTTGTGGCGTCAGAGGCCTCGTTCCAGGCGCCGGGGTCGAGGCAGAAGACCCACCAAGCGCCTGTTTTTCTTTGATCGATTTCGTCAACGCTATGTCCAAGATTTTGCTCACTTGCTGTGGGGCCTTTTCCACCAAGAAACTGAGGGCGTTATCGCCACATCCGGCCTTCGAGCCAATAATGTTCACCTGGGCAATCGTAGTCGCCAAAGCTTTGGTGATAATCTCGGTCGTCACCGCAGTGTTATACGAGAGGTTCCGTGCCTTGTAAAGGGTAAACAACTCTTTTTGCAAATAGCTCAACGACTTTTTGGTGTCGCCGTTCATCGCCAGATGTGCCGCTGGCCGTGCTGGGTTCGTGGCTGGCAGAGACAGCGCTGTAGATGCCAGGGCAGATACCAGAGTAGAAGTAATAGCAGGTGCCAGAGTAGAAGTAAAAGCAGATGATGAGGCGGCATTTCCAGAATTTGGGCCTGGGCCAGGTTTCTTAGTAGCAGGCCTCGGTACTCCCTGGCTAGCGTGTGTGGAACTGGGCGGTTTTCCAAGTTGTGGGACTGAACTGGGCGAGCCAAACGAATGCGATACCTTGGCCCTGTTTGCCGCAAGCTGGTCTTTTATAGTTCCCTTGGAGGCACCCTGATAAGAAGTTGGGCCTGGAGTTTGGTATGGGCTTGGGAACGACGGCAGCAGAGTCGTTTTGTGAAGACTCGAGGCCGGGCCTCTTGCCGAGTCCTGGGCCGCTCCCTTTCCTAGGTCCAGAGCCCGGTCAAACGCGCCCTCGCCCATCTCGGTCTTTCTGTGTTCTTCCTTCAAAGGCCCCGAATCGTCGGGCTTGCGCTGGAAATAAAGCGGCGTCTTCGTATATGCATGAGGCCCCTCACGCTTGATCTCGCTGGCGATCTCTGCGATCGATTTTGGTCTTTGCAACGCCGAGGCAGCAGAGATCAGCAGCCCGTTCAAGTACCTGGAATTAATTCCACTTTCTGTAGAGCCATAGGGCCGTCCAAACAGGCCGTATGACGCCCCTAGAGGCCGCATGCGGTAGTCTGCAGATCGCAAAGCGGCCTCCTTGGCCCGAGCCATGGCCACTTCTTGCAGCCTCTTGCGGGCCTTCTCCTTTTCCTCGATGTACACGTGGTCGATCGCCCAGAGCCATGTGCCACGCGCCAGTGGCTTGTGGACTGCCTTGAAAGTCTTGTTGAAGCGCACGTTGTGTGTCACGGGGAACTGCCAGCCGTCGGGGCAATACCGGTAGTATGGGAAGAGCTCGCGGATCTTGTCATGGATCTCCGAAAGCGTGTACCCCTTTTTCTCCGTCGGGACTGTGCGCAACACACTCGAGATCATTGCCGGAATCGTCACCGTGGGCTTGGCCTTGAACTGTTCAGGCACGTCTTTCGGGGTTTGCGCCCGGGGCTGGCGACGTGGCGCCAGGTCTTTGCGGCGTGCAGGGACCTTCGGCGAGGTGCTGGGCTTCTCCGAGGTCCGCAAAACACACACTTTGGCCTGCAGCTGCGGGCCCACGTGCGTCTTGATTGCACGGAAGGGCTCGTACAGCGTGAGCGGGTCTATGCTGGTGATGGTGTCCACGGGAACCTCGAGCCGAGGCGCGGGCGGCCGAAGAATGGCGTTATAGGCGGCGTTCGCGTATGTCGAGTACGCAGGGAAGTTATGAGGCAGGGTCACAGAGTAGCCTGAGGCGTGAGGGGTTCCGGCAATAGCCAGGGCCCCGATCTGACCCATTTGCGCCGAGTTTCGGGGCTGTCCAACATTCCCCACCCGCCCGATATTTCCGGTGCCTTGTCCTACATTTCCCGCTCCTTGACCCGATAGCAGATAGCCATGGGGACTCGACTGCATAGGTAGTCCCATTTGGGACAGGGGCCCGTTCGGAGCCAGAATCCCCGCTTGCCCGAGCAGGTCTGGGGCCATGCGGCCATATATGCGGTTGGACGGTGGCTGGATGGTGGCAGGCTTGCCCATCCGAGGCCCCACCAGCGGCTTGCCCATGAAAGGAACCTGGACAGCGCTCCGCTGGCCCTCAACGGGGTCCAAGTGCTGGAGAGAGTTTGTTTTGGAGATCCCGCTCTTTCCTGCTATCAGGAGTGAGCTTTCCCCGGGATTTTGCGGTTTGTGTGGGTCTCGAAGTGGGTCTGATCCCCCTTGCACATCTATGAGCGGTACCAAGGACGCGACCTCCTGATCGAGCATGCTGATGTCCAAGGCAAGATCTTTCAGAAGCCCGCTGTGACTGGGTTCAGACACATGGCTTGGGCCATTGTCTCGGCCGTCTGACACATTGGCCGGGACGCCTCCTAGGTTGCTTCCAGCTGCATGTCCCAGATTGATTCCCAAATGACTCCCCATATCATTTCCTAAAGGACTTTGCGTATTAGTTCCCGCATGTTGTTCCACATGATGTCTCGAGTTACTTCCCGCTCTAGCCGCCTGACCATTATCAGTTTGATTCTCGCTCGTGAACGTGGCCTCGGGCCCGAGAGTATCCTCTGGACCACTCACCCCCTCACCCATATTATGCTGCTTGACAAGCTCGTCGATCTCGTCCTCCTCTCTCTGGATCTCTGCATATGTAAGAGACCCCGGCTGGTGCAAGAGCGAGTCGACGTCGTCGTCGTCAAAAAAGGCCGACTCGAAAACGTCGTTGGCTGCGTTTTCCCCTCCTTCCTCGGCCGCCAGGGCAGGATCCCCATTGAAAGCCTCAAGTTCCTTGAGAAGCGCGCTTATCTCGTCATTTGAAGAGGACGCCAACAGCTTGCGCCGCGCGATCGAGAGCCGCCTCACGATGTCGGCCTTGGAGTTCCGGCGCGCGGCTGCCAAGGCGTCTTTTTTCCCGGTTTCCACGGCCGTTCTCGGCGTCTCCTTGCGCCGTTTGGGCGACCCGGCCCCCTGATATAGATTGCTGCGTAGATTGAGAGCGTCGGCCGGGTTGAAGAGCTTTGTGGCCGGGTTGCCACGCGCATCGGCCATATCGGCGGTCTCGGCTGAGGGCAACACAAACGTAAAGGGAATGTCGCCGATTTGGATCCTTGTGGTGTCCAGAAGGGGGACCGTGATGCCCTTGGCGACAAACAGGTCGTCCACAAACGCGCCGTTGCGGCCCAAGACAGAAATTTCGAACCGCTGCGTGCCGAAATTATAGAAGATCTTGGCGTGGCGTCTGGAAATGGCTTTTTTCGAGCTGAGATGCACGTCTACAGAGTGGTGTGCCGCCGAGAGGAACTCGGCTCCCGACTTTCGGCCGAGCACCACCTGGAGCGTCTGGACAAAGAATGTATAGTGGTCGAAATCTAGCCTCGCATATGCAGAGATCTTCAGGGCCTCGTGGGTTTCGTCCTTTGAAGACGGCGACGCCTGAGGCGCCATCTGAGGCGCCATCTGAGGCGTTATTTGAGGCGTTATTTGAGGAGTGGCCTGAAACCTCGTTTGTGGAGTTCCTTGAGATGCCGTTTTTGGGCTGTTTGATCCTGGAATCTCTCGTAGTTGAGGCAGATGAGTTGCAGAAGTCGGCTCCGCAAGCCTTGTGGCGGCGGATCTTTGAGATGTCTCGCTACTGGGCCAGCTCATGAGTGGCAGCGATATCAAAATATCTGTGCAACGACCGAAAGCAGGGTGTTTTAGTGTACGGATTCAAACGTTAAGAGTGCCCTTGGTGCGAGATGTGCTTTTGGATGAGTGGCTCCAGGGCCGGCCGCGAAAAAAGCTGATAAGTGGGGCGTTTGAAGGACACAATGCCTTTTATATTTTTCGGCCCAGGTGTATTTTTCGTGGGTTCCCGCTTGCTCAATTGCCCCGCGAATGATCTCTGTGGTACGCCTGGTCGTGTTTGCGTGTATTGACGATATATAATATGCGTTATTATGAGCCTCAGAGATAGCCAACGTGGTGATGCCATCCATGCGAATGCGATGTTTTCTCGCTCATCACGGCTCGGTACAGGAAATCTGATAGCCAGATTCTGGGGTGGGAGAAAGAATGGGTACTAAAGGAGAAGGAAAAAAAAGTGGAAATAGAAGAGGAAAAGGGAAAGAATTACGAGAAGGATGAAAAATAGGAGAAGGAATCGGCAAAGAAGGTTTGCAAGTCGTTTGCAAAAAAAAATATATGACAGTCTGGGAGAGGGTAATAAGTAACGAGGTAGGAGGAGGATTCCAAAACGGCGCGTCTCATGCCTCGTGCTATTTCTTGAGTTTGGGGCGAGCCCATGTGGGGAACTTGGGAGGCGCGAGGATTTATGCTGATACTGGGACGTGAGACATTTGGGTCAGATGGATTGATGGTGGAGAGGACTCAACTGATTTTTCCAATTGATTTCGTAATATATATATATATATTGCGTTCTTTTTAATTTTTGAGTTGGTTTTCAATTGTTTGTTTCTATTTTGGCTTTGAATTGATTTTTGAGTAGTTTTGGAATAGTGAAGTTTCTGTTGATCAAATAAACAACTATCGGGGTTTGATTGTGTTTTTCTGCAGCGAGGCCCAGTCCCTTGGACTAACGTATACGGAGGATTATTATGTAGATCAAAATCCATAAATCTTTTGGATTTGGTAAATTATTTCTTCGGTGGACGAGTTTGAGAAACGCTCGAGCATTTTGCGAGTCCACGAAAAGCTCAAGCTCTCCAAAGAGAGCCCTCTAAAAATAGCTCACATCTCTGACTCACAAAGTTTATTGGCCGTGATTTGAGACTTGTGGCGCCAATTTATTGCCTCTCTTGCTTTACTTAGGATTTTTTTGGAGGCCTTTCACAATTTGGAATCACGATATTACACCTAACTTCGCTTCTAATTTACAACTGCCAAGTTTTAAGCCATGATTGCATTTTTGTATGTTTATTAAATCCATATATGTAACAAAAAGCTTCATGAATATCGTCGGTCTCGTATTTTTGGAGTTATGAAAACTCTGCGAGGTCAAGTTGACAATAAAAAAAATCAAAAGTTCGAGTCAGAGTGTCGACAGGATCGACTTCGGGTGCCGTTTTCCGTAGACTAATTACTTCATTCAGCCCAACGTTTTTCTTTTCTTTGGGAGAGATGGAAATCGCCTAGTATGGACCAAATTTTGGAACATTAACGAAAGCGCTTTATTAAGAACTCTCCACTGAAAATCTTCTCTTTCACTCTCTTAAAGTCTGTGGTTATCAGAGTTTCCAACTAAACAGAAAAAATTTTCGAGACTTGCAAGTATTCGTTTTGAAAAACCGGGGCATTCACTCCAGGTAACCTGAAAGTTATTTGATTTCGGGCCTTTAAATGGTGATCTCGCAAACACTACCAGAAGTACTATTATCGCCACGTAGATTTAAAAGATGCATTTATCTTTATATTTGTCTAAAGACTATCTCGAATTGTCTCCGTTTCTTGATTCAAATCCCCAGAATGTGTGTCCAGAATTCATGAAACTTCGACACATGCAAAAACCTCACATTCTTTTGTATAGCACTATGGAAAGTGTCACGGAATAATTCATTTAAAGTAGCTAGAATACACTTCTTTTGTCAATTTTATTCCGAAGCTGTGGCCTTATTTACTTTTGAGAAAAAAAATATGATTTTCACTTTGCCAGGAACTAAAAGAACTACTCATTTACTTTTTGTCCCACTTCATCAACTTCTTGTTTTCTTTGCTGCTTCGATATAGCTTCGTTCGCTCCCTTACCAGAAGTCAAACGACATGAGAGCTGGCAATCTAATGAAACTTGTCGGCCTATATCTTTGCAGTAAAAATATGAAGACATCGAAGAAACTACAGCCGTAGTTGATTCCTTATCGTAACAGAAAACACATCACGATACAAGTGAGACCAGTCAAAATCTGAGTTCCTAAAGTCGTCTACACAATTTGGGCGAAAATGAATTATGCTCACGATAACGTGAATTGTCCCTCATTGCTCGACTGAAGAATATCTGTTTTCGGTGATTATTTGTCCAAGAGGCAAATCACTTGTCACATAGACCAGAATAGCCTCATACTTTTAATAGCTCCAGATAAGCTTCCAGTAATGATGAAAAAAAAAAAAAAAAAAAAAAAAAACATATTAGCTACAGTGGGAAGGTGTTAGACGACATTACGAAGCGAGAAAGACATTTCTCAAGAATTGTGCTGTGTTGAATAGTGAGCCAGAGTTTGTAATTCAAATTGTATAAGCTTGCGAGCTAACAAATTCACCCGAGGTTTGAGGTATGTAAAAATTACAATATTAGCCAATTTTTGCATTTTCGAGCATATTACACTTCCTGAAGCCCACCAAAGCCTATATTTCAACCTTTGAGTGAAGCATAGGCCGTGCACTAATTTTTTCAACGTTTTCATCTAATCACCGAATAAAAGATATCTTGATAGTGGTATCACTGCATGCAATGCGTAGCGAGCGGGCCAGGGGACTAAGCATTGACAAACCAAAAAAAAAGCTCTATTGGAAAAGTGTCCCCAAATTGGAAACGTCGGAAGCCTTCATATAATCATACAAAGCCCCAAGTTTAATTTTTGGGCTTTCAATAAAAACTCAAGAATTAAAAAAAAAATGAAGTCCGCCTCCCATTATCTTAAATAACCAGCCTCATGACTTCCCAAATTCATGTACGCAGGTACCTCGCGCATCAGGTCGAACCTCATCTCATCCCAGTTACCTTATCAGGCACAAATCCATCGACACTCATAAATATGGTATGTTCCAACACAAGCGCAAAACGCACAAACGCATAAGTTCTAAGACAGGGTTCTAACTCCGACAGGCATTGAAAAAAAAGAGCGGGCTCAGAGACAAGGCGTCGAGAAGTACGGGTCTTGCAAGTAAAATCGAGCAGTTTCGCAGAGATCAACAACCTTTGGGCGAGGCCCATGATGAAAACCCGCTTTTGAAGCTTCTGAAAGTCAGCAAGAAGGAAAAACAGCAGGCAAAAACAAACAGCTTCAACGAGCGGTTGGCGTCAAAAGTGACGTTCAATCTCTCGGGCGGAGTATCGAAGTCGGCACTCCGCAGGAGAAAGCGCAAACAGAAGGAGCAGTTGAAGCCAAAAATGGACGACTTGCTCACGAGTTTGCCCGAGGCTACAGTCAACATAGTCGATGTCTCGGCGGCTAAGAAGAAGGGGTTTGTCAAGGACGTCTCGGCGAAACCTTCCAACTTGCCAAATCCCCAGAAACATTCAGGCCACACCAAGCTACTAGCCTCGGAGAACCAGCATTTCTCCCGCGTGCTCCAAGATAAACTGTTCCAGGAGTCGCCATTTGCCGCATTGAAATCGGCCATCTTGCATAATAGACAGTGAGTCACGAATCAGGGAAAAGTGTTTTACTGCATGGGACCCATGTGTGATGGATCCGAAACAAAGGCTACTGCAGCAGGAATGGGATCCCACTTACTTTCTCTCGACGGGTTTCGACCCTGTTATGTTTCCTCGACGATTCCATGCATTTAAGCCTAGGTGCAACAGTTCCAAGGTAAGAGACAACTCGATAGCACGGGTCTTAAGATAAGACAGAGGACTTCACTTTTATAGAAACTATCCGAGACACCTCGTATAGCTTGATAAAATAAGAATATTGAGAGCAGATGAGCCGAGATCAGAAGCTTGGCTCTTTCACAGGCTCATGTAGATATCCCGGTCACCTGTCTCATGGATATTTTCCACGTGAAGTACCCTATCCGTGATAAAGAATTCTAAGATCCAGAGGCGTCAATGGCCTTGATTCTACACATTCTTTCACCATGTCTTGTTTACACATACAATAACGATATTACATGCTTGTTTTTCCGCCTTTCCAAAATCACCTATCCGTGAAAAATTTGGTAGAAAAGTGGCCTATGAATATCGGCAAAAATCATGAATGATTGCTTCTCGAGGTAAACGTGATCCACAACAATCGTCTGTAGCTCTGAACGAGATTTCGGTAGAAACAAAGAACGGTGAATTACGCCGTTCGATTTTGCGGAACGTGTCCTAGCGAGCGATGCAACATCAATGTGCGAGCTGGTAAATAATTGGCGCCGCACACTTGATGCTAATTTGAAACAATATATGTTTGCCCATGCCACTTGCCAAGCGTTTGGAAGCGCATCTGCGGCGAGAGACGAAAATTCCGAATCCAGCAAGGGCTGAAGCGCGGCAAAATGCCAGACGCACTTGTCTCCACCAGTACTTTATCTGAAACTGATTCTGTAGTACCACAAACTTCGGCTACTTTACCATAGGAACCTTTTTCTTTCAATTATTATTATTATACTGCTTGTAACTATGAAGCCAAAAAAGTTTAAAGGAAGAATAATAAATCCTTCTGTGGGCCGGCCCCAGCTTGTCTCAATTCACAATTCTAGTCTTGCTTCGAAGAATCGCTTTTTTTTTTTTTTCCTTAGTTGTTCACGCAGCAAATCTTCCTTACCCTGTTCTGCATGCAGTCTACGCAGTGCGGCGCGGGAAAGCAAAACAAAAATATAAACAAACAACGGGGCAAATCTTGCCACGTATGCAGGAAAAACAACAGACAAATCCACATCTCGAAACCACGAAAAGTCAGCGAAACGCGCCTTACAAGACGTCCCAAGACAAAGCACTTGCTCTATTGCCGCCTATACACTCACAAAGAGACAAATTTTTTTTGAAAACTACAAGGTCGAAACCGCTTGATCTTTTCACAATTCCTCCCTTCGAATATTAGGGCTTTTTCGTGTACATAGGGCCGTATTAGATTCGACACCTCTATCTTGTTTTCCTCTGGACAGGCCATGAACGAATCCCAAGCCTCAAAGGGTGCTTCTCTAGACCCGCATGTGAGCGCAGATGGGACTTTTTGTGAAAGCTACAACGGTACAGTGAGCCGACTCGAGCATAGTAGTAGCGTCCACGAGTCCCAAGCTTCGAAAGCGCAAAATCAAGATTTGAGAAGCATACAGAGCGCACAGATCGACGCAAACTGGGATCAGAAAAGCGATTTTGTTGACCCGAATTGCGACGTGCTGACTGTGAAGACCACAGAATCGGCAATTCCGAGGGACTCTCCGGAGAAGAAGCCGGAGGCTACCGAGCAAGCCGAAAATACGATCATCCAGAATACGGCTGGTTCTGTGACTATGGACGAGACGACTAGGGCCGTGCCAAATGCAAGCGGCGATAAGTTTGCTTACAATAACCACAACGAAAGCATTTTTGACGATTTCCGCTACTTCCCGAGCTTGAAAGCCGAGCAAGACCTGGTGGTGAAATTCGATGCAAATGACCCAGAGCTGATCAACCACGCCACGTTGAAAGCACTCATAGTTCAGCTCACGTCGCCCGAGGTCATCGACTACAATCTCATTTGCGACTTTTTTCTCACATACCGCACGTTCTCCGAAGCGAATGTCGTGTTGAACCTTCTTCTCACAAGGCTATTCTGGTCGTTGCAGTATCTCAACTCACGCAAGGCCGAGACCGAAAAGTTGGGGAAATTGGTGCTTCTACGTACTTTTGTGGTGTTGCGGCACTGGATCCTCAACTATTTCTTCGACGACTTCGAGCTGGACGACCGGCTTTGTGATTTGTTTGCGTTTCACATCAATCAGATCACGGGCGAGCTGGGACTCGTTTCGCTGGACATGGCGTTCGAGCTGAAGATCTTCAGTGACTTGAAAACGCACTGGGTCACGCAAATCAACGTTTTTTTCAACCGGAATTTCGATCCGAAGGCACAAGGCACGATTCTCGCCACTCCGCTACCAATGTCGCCCGAGTATTCTGATGTGAAACGGCTCACCAAATCCAACACCGAGGCGTCCCTCCACACCAACCCTTCGTTCCGGCGCTCGGCAATGCTTTCGCTCTATGACCAAAAAATGCACCACAAATGCTTGATCCACGACGGGTCTCCAAGCCCAGGTGGAGAGTCTATCCAGCTACCCATCAGCAACTTGGTGAACCAGCACAAGTCCTCGCGCATGTCGCTCGACGACAAAATGAAAGAATTTAGTTCAAAGGGCAACAAAAACACGGCCCTCAAGACCCCGAGGAAAAGAGAGCCCTTGGCTCCCAAGCACAACCACATGAACTTGAAGGACTCTTCGCTCGCTTTAAAAAAAACCACCAATACCTTGGAGAGGGCCAGCAACACAGAGAGCAAGAACAGTAATGCCTTGGGAGAAAAGGTAGTTCCAATGTCAGACAAAACAATTGGTTCGGAGGACTCCACTGATACATTGACGAAAAAGACCTTGAAGCGCATGCCAGATGACTTGAGAACCGGGTTTTCCACCAATGGCCGCGTGAGACTTCCGTCGCTGAGAATCTCGACATTTGCTCCGGTCTCCCCTGTCAAAAAAATGCGTTGTAGCGTGAAAGAGGAAATAAGGCCGCCACCGAGCAATGACGTCGACGACTTTGGCCGCAAAAAATCCCTCAAAAGAATCGTCGAGGGCTGGACGAAGTCATTGTATTCACCCGATATGAGAAGCGACAAATCGACATTTTCGCAAGACCACGCCATACTCCCAGGCCCAGAAAACGCCGAGGAGGCCGAGTTCCATTCTGCTGCGCTCGAGAAGCGAGAAATCGGCAACCGTGTGGATATTTTGAGTGCAAGGATTATCGACGAGTTGGAGTTTGTCATCAGATATTATATTCTAGATACCCCTCAAACAATCGACGAGGCCGAGGGCCACGACGAAATCAATAAGACTGTCATCAAATACTCGCCTTCTCAAGCGAGCAATGATGCTGCAGGTGATGCAGTGCCCCCCTTGAGCGAACACAATCTACGCGAGTCGCAGGCAACGACAAATAAGGACATGTCCCTCCACGATATGTCTGAGTTGAACATCGAGAAGATTGACAATCTATTCAGCCAAAGCAGCATTGAGGACCACTCAGAGGAATCTGACTTGCTCAATTCCCCGACTCGCAATTCGCAAGCACGTGTATTGAGCCGCGGATCGAGAGGTTCGAAGCGGTCCTCTTTCGGTGGAAGAATCCGAAGCATCAACTGGAACGATGAAGGAAATCTCATTTTAGAAAACTCCGCTCTGATGGGCGCTCTGATGGGCGACACCTCCGCAAGGCCTGAAACCCGGTTTTTCGACGTGAGCGCGGATGCAGACCAGATGGGACCCGTAGATACTGGGGCTCAAACCCCCGGCACTCGGTCTAGTGGATTTGACTCCAGCGATGTCGACAACTACGATGCTGAGGTCTCGGACTTGGGCATTGCCATGAGTCCACAGCTGCTCAAGAGAAACCCCGTCCAACGGATCAGTTTACATGGTCAGTTTGCAGCCGGCACATTGGGCAAAGAAGTCCCGTCGCTTTCACGGAATTCGAGCGACTCGATTTTCAAACGCGAGTCAATCAAATCTTACGTGAGCTACGACTCGGCATTCTCTGCGCCCTCTGAGCTTTCTCGCAACGAGCGGTTTGCCTCTCACCTCAAGAAAAAAGATGGGTGCCATGACTTAAGAAAACTAGCGATGGACGGGAACCCGCACTATCTGGCCTTCACAAGGTTATCTGCCTCCTCCAACGTTTCTGGAAGCGGTCTGAGAGTCAACCGGACGTCGATGGCGTCGCATCTCTCGAGATCCTCCTCTTACAGGAGAACAAACCGCCTCAGCACGCTTTGTGCCTTGACAGAGCTTCCTTTCAATCTGGTCCGTGATAGTTACGCGTCAATGAGCACGCGGGCGCTTTTCCAGGACGATTCGGGCAAAGTGTCGGACCATTCCACGAGCTCTGTGTTTTCTAGTGTAGCTGGAAGAGACCAGCGGATCACACGAAGCTCAAGAGACGAAAAGCTTCGGGGCTCGTCGCCCTCAGCCACGGTTCCCGGACTCAGCAACAACATTCTTCGGGAATTGGCGTCCATTCCCGATGAATCTTTCAGCAGCAAGAACCCGGTGCAGTGTGCGTTGTTCAAGCTCGAGGGTATTCCAAAAAGCTCAGGGAGCTCGAAAAACTCGGGGTCCACAAACCCTTCTCAAGGACAAAAAGACGCACAAATGTTGGTGTTGGGTCGTGACAGCCTAGATAAGCAGAAATCTGGTCCGCAGTCAGTAGCCCTTGAAGCCGAGAACAAGATCGAGAAGACTGTGGTGGCAGAAAGCGACGTCAAATCTTCGCGAGATCCGCAGGTCCAGGACCCCGAGATGGAGGAGCCTGGAAGGGACTCTGGCTCCCAGGGATCGGACATTTTCAGCGTGCGGGCTGATGGGGATACCGCAGAAGAGGAGGAAAGACAAAGACTGGTCATTGAAAACAATTCGAGACGGATCGTGAACCCGGAACAAGCCGAAAACATGGCACAAAAATCGATCCTGACTCTGTCGAAACATGAGTACGAGATGCTCCAAGATACCGAGGATATCCTCGATGCCATCAACAATGCCGTCACTGAAGACGCCATCGGATACTCGTCGGACATCGAGGATGAGTTGCGGAGGAAACCTGTGACTCCAATCAAGACAAGAAGCAAGTCTACATTGCTCGTCTCACAATCTGCTTCGAATGTAAATGCGCTCTATTCGGCGATTCCCCATAGCGAGAGCGGCAGCCCATACGCGCTCTTGAACCCCAAGCTCGTTTTGGATGGGTACCGTCTTGCATCGGAGAGCTTGGCAGTAAAGCAGGTCATGGCCGCAGGCAGCCATGTCTCGTATGTTTTGAGCTACGACTCGAAAGCCATTGCTGAGCACTTCACCATCATTGAGCGTGACATGTTGGAGGAAATCGATTGGAAAGAGCTCATTGAATTGCAGTGGAACAAGGACTTGACGCCTGTCAATAGCTGGTTGGAGATCATCGTGAACGACGAGTACTACAACACAAACAAGGGCGTGAACCTAGTGATTGCGCGCTTCAACCTTGTGGTGAACTGGATCATATCGGAGATCTTGTTAACGAGAAACGAGGACGAGAGACGCGAGATTGTGTCGAGATTCATCCATGTTGCCTACCACAGCTACGAGATGCAAAACTTCTCCACGCTCATGCAGGTGGTGTTGGCACTCACCAGCGAGAAGGTCAACAAGTTGAAGAGCACCTGGAACAACTTGAGCCCCGGCGACATCTTGACATTGAAGCATCTTGAGCAGGTGACGTCGCCCACAAAGAACTTCATCAACATGCGCGTGAGCACAAACCAGATCAAGCCTTCCAAAGGGTGCATTCCGTTTGTCGGGTTGTACCTCTCGGACCTAGTGTTTAACGCCGAACGGCCCAAGTTTGTCAAGACGAAAAAAGAGCCCGTCAAACCCACAGTGGTGGCGACAAATGAACTGTCGTGTGAGTTGAGCTTGACCCAAGGAGACTCCACAATGGGCAGCACGCCTGGCGCGGAATCAGAGAAAATGATCAACTTTTCTCGGTTCCGCACGTCGGTGCACATTGTGAAGTCCCTTTCACAATCGATCGAGTGGTCACAGAACTACGATGTAGCAATTGACGACGAGCTTTTGAGAAAGTGTCTTTATATCAAGTCCTTGGACGAGGGCGAGATGAACTTCTGTATTGATCAGTTGAATACTGTCAGGGACTAGAGACGAGGTATACTTATTCAATAATTCAGGAAACCGGCTGCTCAATTGAACTTTAATTTTTGTAAGGAATGAAATAGAAACCTTTTTAGAAACTTCTTGTTTGCATTTCCTCAGACTCCCTGGGCATGGATTGATTTCTTCGAGGGCGGAAATTTTTCACTCAGTTCAGTTCATTTAATGCCCCTATACTGAGATTCTGAAAGCTGGGTACGACATACACTTTAGCGTTTCTTCATTAAAGTTTTGCATTGAGTCTTTGCATTGAGTCTTTGCATTGAGTCTTTGCATTGAGTCTTTGCATTGAGTCTTTGCATTGAGTCTTTGCATTGAGTCTTTGCATTGAGTCTTTGCATTGAGTCTTTGCATTGAGTCTTTGCATTGAGTCTTTGCATTGAGTCTTTGCGTTGAGTCGAGTGTTTGCATTAGGTGCGTGCATTCTGCTTTTCGAAAGAGCTTGTGGAGGTGTCCCTCTTGCTACGCAAATTGGAGAGTGTCATTCATTATTCCAATCCTTTCCTTGACACCCAAAAGTCAACGTCTAATGTCCGTTGATTTTGTTACCAAAAGGTTCTATTCTTTTCTTGTCACGGCCCCTCAGGTATTAAATACCTAAAAATTTAGATACCTAAAAATTACTCAAGTAAGCATCGCAGAGCGTCTGAAATGATGGTGTTTACAGAATAGCCATGCAAAGCTCAAAAAGTATCTGGCTATCTTAGTCATTTCATCTTTCGACGGAGACACCAAAAAACAGAAATTATGATATAAATTTTTAAGTTCACATTACTTGTAACACACATTAAGGAGGAGTCCGTAGTTAGCATCTCAAATAAAAGTGTTTTTCTTTCTATTCATCGAACAACCTTAGAGGAACCTTATTAGTGTTAGCCTCTCTATACAAGGGCTAGTTTACATTGTATACTTGAAGGAACACTGATATGGAGCCACTTAAGTATAATCCGAAAACACTATTTGACACTATTTGGATGTGCCTAAATTCCAGTCACCTGCTGAGTACGTACATGCAAATAAATATATGCACAAATTAGTCAATACCCAACAATTTGCGTATAGTGTGAGTTCGTGTGAGCCTCTACATTTCCCCAGGCCATTGATGCTGGGGCTGCCGAGACGCTGGCCTATATGCAGGAACCACATCTCGCACTACGGACGTGGGGTCGAGGCATGTGCGTTTGCTGAGTCCAACAAAAAACTCCACAGTTTGAAGCAACTTCGAGCGGCTGCATCGAACAACTATTCCTTGATAATATTGATAAGATTTTTCAGACATCAAGACTGACATAAGGGTGAAAAGAAAAGGCGCGTTGATACTTTTCAATTCTCGCTCGATCAGATCCTCGAAGCACATCTAATAATTCCACCATCTGCTTTCATCATACTAGATCATACATATCATACGGTGTCATAGGCATCATAAGGATCATAGAAGATCATAGAAGATCATAAAAGATCACAGAAGATCACAGAAGATCACAGAAGATCACAGAAGATCACAGAAGATCACAGAAGATCACAGAAGATCACAGAAGATCACAGAAGATCACAGAAGATCACAGAAGATCACAGAAGATCATAAAGGACCACAGAAGATCATAAAGGATCACAAAATATCATTCAAGATCACAGAAGATCATACCGGACCATAGACTACCATACTGTCTCATAATATATTATACCGTATCGAGCCATATCATACTATTTTCTAAAATAGATTCCTGAACTGCTGACTTCGTTTTTTTCTCATATCACATCACATCCTCCATTCTCCCTCCGTTTTGCAAGCTTTCACAATGGCAAGAAGAAAATCACCGCGGGTGCTTGCGGCAGTTCTTGTGGCGACGTCTGCTGCCGCAATATCTTACAAGATCTACACTTTCTTGAAAGGAAAAAGCGAAAACAGCGACTCAAATCCCAAAAGTCGCCTGGCTCTCGGCTTGCAAAGAGGCAGATACGCAAACAAGACAATTGCCGTGACTCTTCTGCATTCCGTGTTGAGTCTGGGCTTGCCTTTGAATGAAATTCTTCTACTGTCAGAGAACGTGACATTTATTCTCCCACCGTACCTTTCCGTAGACGATCTTGCATCCGAAATAGAGTCAAGTGGGGACACCACACGGTACGACGTGCCACAGACGTTGCTTCAAAACTACAAGCTTTTGAAGTGCTCGAATATCGATGGCTACTTTCACCTTCTCAAGAGCCTCAGGCCAGACGTGCTCTTTGTATGCACGAGCGATCTTGGGATCCAGGACACGCCACCCGATCTACGTCGTTTTGTAAGGGAGATTGTGTCAATTGACTCAGAGGAGGAGGATGTCTATAAGGTGTTGTCGGAGGTCTTTTTGAGCTGAAAAGGAAAAGAAAAGGTGGGCGGGTGCTTGTCATTGTAGCCAGTGCTGATAGATTGAAGTCGGGAGCTACAGATAGGGGCGTCCAAAGAAAAAGATGCCAAGTGCGCAGAGAGAAGAATTCAATTCATGACAAGATCGCGAACAACGTGAATATAATGTGGTCTGGAGGAGGCAACAAGGAAGTAAACAAGGCATTTGCTCAGAGACGGCTCAATTCCACTAATCGGGCCATATTCTATATAGCAAGATATTGCTCGCAATGCAATACAAAAAAGACCATGTCTGAGCTTATTTAATGTTCGCTGCGAGGACAAACTATCCTAGCTGATTGTCATCTAACTTTATGCTATTTTATAATATCAATCAGCTTCACGTAAGACATTGCACGGCGTAAATATCTCCGTAAGAGACTTCTACATTAGATGGAAAGTTCACAATTTGACATTGCACTGGTCAAACTTATCCATATGAGCAAACAAGCACATTTGACACGAACCAAAGTACACTGCTGATCTCCATACGCCACAATCACACAGACTCGGCAGTAGTTTCAAAAGGGGACGTTCATTTTGTGATACATATCTTTTCGGTGTACAGCCCCACCGAACTGCCCCCGGCTCAACGGCCGGCCAATCTCTTGTCCTCGGAAATGGACTGGATGCTCGTTCCGAACATCAACTCGCCCAAATCTGTCGAGACCTCCAAGATCTTCTTGGGGTCGTTGTAGTGGGTGACGGCGTCGACCACGGCCTTGGCCAACTTCTCGGGGTTCTTTGACTTAAAGATTCCGGATCCCACAAACACTCCATCACAGCCCAATTGCATGCAAATGGCAGCGTCTCCTGGCGTGGCCACACCTCCAGCAGCAAAGTTGACCACCGGCAATTTGCCCTCGTTCTTGATCAAGTCCTCGAGCAACGATACGGGCACACGGAACGCTTGTGCGGTCTCCCTGAGAAACAGGGCGTTGTCTTTGTTGGCCAAGATCTCTTTAATCTGGCCCGTGACTTTCCGCACGTGCTTGATTGCCTCAGAAATGTCGCCCGTGCCGGCCTCGCCTTTGGTTCTCAACATCGCAGCACCCTCGTTGACTCTGCGGAGAGCCTCGCCCAAATCCTTGGCACCACAGACAAAAGGCACCTTAAACGTGTCCTTCTCAATGTGGTGCTCCCAATCAGCGGGCGTGAGCACCTCGGACTCGTCGATGTAGTCGACACCCAACTCCTGAAGCACCTGTGCCTCGACAAAGTGGCCGATTCTCACCTTGGCCATCACCGGAATCGACACTGCTGCCATGATTGCCTTGATCATGTGTGGATCAGACATACGGCACACCTGGCCCAGGGCCCGCATGTCGGCTGGGATTCTTTCCAACGCCATCACAGCACATGCGCCTGCCCGCTCGGCAATGACTGCCTGTTCAACGTTGACGACGTCCATGATGACACCGCCTTTCAACATCTGCGCCAATCCGGCCTTGATCTTAAAATCTGACATGGTATGCTGTTGTTTGAGTTGTGCCTGAGTTATGAATGCAAAGGTATTGTAGTTTCCAAGTTAGTGATGAAATTTCCGAAGTAGTGAAGGAGATTCCAAGAAAAAGCCAAGACAGTGATCTCGGTGGATTTTAAGCGGTGGACGTCGTGCAGGGAATTTGCAATATTCGCGTGTAACGTGACTCACTAAATGGAAATTGAGAACATCTCAAGGCAACTTGTGCTCAGAGTCAGCAGCTGCAACTCAAAGGCAAAATGCGCCGCCTGCACAATGGCAAACTTGCCTGCACATAGTGCGGTTCTTAAAGAAAAAGCCGCTTTTTTCTGCGCGCTAAGCGCATGTCATCCTGCACCTGGATGTATTGATTTTTGCCAAGATCAACAATAAAATTCAATAGTAGCCGGTGCACTTGGAGCCAAAAGCGAGAAAATGAAGCGAGCCTGACCGGTTTCACTCTTTTGCATGAACCCATACCTTTTTCTTGTTGTGATGGCTTCTCATATGTGCCTATGCCAGGTCATCGTCGACGCCTCCTGCTGCGATCCCCACCTATAATCGCATATTGCGGGGGATTTAAGTGAAGCACATGCATAGTAATGTTGGAAAACCCTTGCACCCAAGCTTGCCACCGGATCAGAGTCAGCAAGCCTCGGTCACTCCTGCGTTTCTGAGACATGGCAGACGACTCATATCCGGCAAAATACAGACTTATGTTGATCTTGTCAACGCGCGTCACATCCCAGCTTCAAGTCTTTAAAAAGGTTTCAAGACTTTGTTTCTTCTACCTCCGACTCCCGCCTTCTCAATTAGTCACATCTCTTGAGACAGCTTCTGGAATCTCGAGATCATATATTGAGTCATCGAATTCGAGGTTATCGGTCCGAGCAGTATCACTAGTTCCCAATTGAGCTATAACAGGAATAGGGCTGAAGAACACTTGCACAAGAGATCACATCAGGGCAAGCAGAAACTAGACCGCACGCAATCCTGCCTTTCAAGACACGTCATAAGTCAAGTTATTACCTCGTCGATTTCTCAACGTTCCCTTAACTAATTCGAGGGCTACTCATTGCGGTCATCACCCAAAAAATCGATCTTTTCTTCAGTGACTCCTGGAATCCTCCACACATGAAGTTTTCGTCATAATGGCCTGTTCAGAATCTTACACAGTTGGCGTCTTGGCCCTTCAGGGAGCATTTGCCGAACACTTAGAGTACTTAGCCGACGCGGCCCATCTTCCACGTCTTACCAAAAACAATTTTGAATTCATTCCCGTGCGTACCCCACAGCAGCTCCTGCAATGCCACGCGCTTGTAGTGCCCGGCGGAGAGTCCACAAGCATGTCGTTGATTGCCGAAAGAACCGGAATGCTAGAGCCTTTGGTAGACTTTTCACGGCTGAAACCGGTCTGGGGCACCTGTGCCGGGCTTATTTTCCTTGCCAATGAAATCTGTAATGGGCGCCCGCATCAGAAGGCGCTTGGCGCTATGTCGATCCGTGTGACCCGAAACGCGTTCGGCCGGCAACTCGATTCTTTTGACGAGCCATGTGACTTTAGCTCTTTTGCGCCGGGACTCAGCGACTTCAGAACTGTATTTATTCGTGCGCCCGTGGTGTCAGGCATCAGAAACTCGCTGGCGGCTAAAGCAGACGCTGTTGGAATGGAGACAGTAGGCCCCAAATTGCAGCCAGGTGCACCTCTTGCAGACGCCGCCACAATTAGTGCAACGTGCCTAAATGAGGAGCCAGTGGAGATTTTGCATGCTTTGGAAAATGGTCTAGTGGTTGCCGTCAGACAAGGAAATAAGCTAGGCACCCTGTTTCACCCTGAACTTTCGGGCGACTGCAGATTTCATGGCTGGTTTTTGCAAGAGTTTGTTGTGAAACAGTAGGGCTTGTCCCGACGTTCTGCTCGAGCAGGAGGGATTCTTGAAAGAGGGGGAGTCTATAAGTTAAGCTTTCACTCGTCGATTTCATTCAGGCTATCAGAGTCTCTGGTGGAATGCGAGAGTCATGGCTTCTGAGTCTTTCGCCGGGTCAGAAGTGTGAAATAACCATATCATTCATCGAGGTAAGAGATATGTGCTCCACAAGTTTTGGCGGATTTTCATAAATTTGGTCGAGAGAAGGTGTGGTTTGTTTTCCATCAAACGGAATTAACGTAGTGAACACTCCATATAAAGCGGGAGCGCAATATCAAGAGACACTAGCATATAGAACCACACATCATCAAATAGCATCTTCCAATAATTCAGCTTTCCTTGTCAGTGACGCTTTTCAATTGGACTGATACAAAAATGAAAGTAAATGTTGAGCGGGTTATCAGTTATTCAGAGCCAAGACAGTGCTTCAGTTTGGTCTATGAAAACGAGGAAATGCTTCTGTTTCCAATTGATCAAGTCCGATGAAAACAACTAAAAAACGAATCTTGCTTCTTTAATCATTCGTTATAAACCATTGCTTTGCCTATCTTGCAGCTAATCCTACCTGGACTGCCTCCCGGAGCCCCCGACAAACTCAAGGCCCTCACTTCAGAACTAGGTACTCGGACTAACGCTAGCAAAAACAATTCTAAATAGCTTTTTCGTTTCCTCTCACTCATCCATAAAGACTGAAAAAGACCCCTCTTCTCTTCTTCTTAGGTCCTGCTATCCCAATAGTCTCTGTCTTCCTAAAAACCCTCTCTGCCATTATTTTGCAGCCTTCAAGTGCCATGAAATATAAATAGGGCCGCATCCGCAAGCTTTAGGCCCCAGCCCTCTCGCAGACGCGCGCAGCTCTGCCCTAAAACCATCAAATTTTGGTGGCTTCGGGGTCACCAGGTAGGGCCACACAGACTTCAGGCCCTAGGACTGCGCTTCCAGTGAGACCCACACTTCCATCCAGTGTTGCACAAATCCTCGTAACTCGAAACGAAAACTCGAAACCGCATCGTATTTGATTACGAAGGCTTCGTAGTCGTAACCGAGACCGAGAAAAAACAATCGAGTCTCTCGTTTTCGAGCTCGAAACCGAAAAAAATATTCTAATAATTTGAGCTTTTAACAGGTAAAATCTGGTTTTAAACAAAGAAATTTGTCTTTAAATAGGTCTTGGAATGAACCCGAAGCACCAAACTAATAATTCCGGTTTCTAATCCTCTAAGTGTTGCTAATATACTGAAAACAAAAAATGTCGTACAGCTGTTCAAAACCTTTGAGACTTCAAAAATTCTTTTGTTTTTTTCGGTTTTGGGCTCGTCCACAAGAATCTTTCACCTAAGGGTCGGCCCGACGCGCAAAACATCGTTTCGGGTTACGAGGATTTGTGCAACACTGCTTCCATCTAGTGCTCCATTTCCATTGAGTCCCGCGTTTCCAAATAGTCCACACTAGCATCTAACAAAAAAAAAAAAACATAGTGACAAAGGACAGAATACGTCCCGAATCCCACTCGAAATCCTCCAAAGTTTGAAGCCCTCTATCACAATATTGATCGAACATGCGAGGTGGTCGATGGAACCACCTGATGCGTTCTCAGGATCCTAAAGAAGAAACGGACCTCTCACAATATCTACGACAAGGTGCTTCCAACGATGCTGGTATGCGACACGTATCACCGAATCGATCCGGAAGGACTGCGGGCCACATGAACAATGTGGGATCGACCTTGATAGTTGGAAAAAATAACTCACATTCGGCGGCTACCGCAAACCCAGCTACTCTCAGAAACTTCTCTGAACCTGCTGCCTATCATAAAACCCATGCATTGAACTCCACGAGGAGTGTGAGAGATACATATTCCCAGACGAGCCACAAACTGACAGGGACACGAGAAGCGGCGGCGGCGGTAGCGGCTAATGCACCCCTGAATTTCACGGGGTTGCGTTCCGCGGCTGTAGATCCAGTGGCATTTAATTCGAGATCTGCGGGACTGACTCAGGATTCGGAGCCTGCTAATATAGGTTCCACCAACACAGAAATGAACCCAGAGGCTAGAGCCCCGGGTCCAGCAACCTCTCCTTCATCTAAAGTCGCTTTTTCATCGGAGCCCACGCAATTGACCGTGTGGTTCCATGAGCCTGCGTCATATACACAAGATGTTGTGCTAGACTCGTCTGCGGTAGCAGGTCTACATGTGGGCAACATATATGAGCTTGAACCCGTGAAAAAAGATCACCAGAGAAGTCTAGCCAACTCAAAAAAGCTCATTTTCATTGTACGCGAGGATAACATCGTATCAAAGACGGTATCAGGAAATCTGGGGCAATCTGGACCCGCACAGGCCGTAAAATCCAAAGCAGCCTTCCAAATTTCTCTTTCCTCGGGGCTTCAAAAACTTTTGGATGTGCCGCCGAGATCTGCCATACAATTGACTTTAGTTCAGGATCCTCAGACAGTGGAACTAGATAGCGTGGAGGTTTACATCAAGGATGTGAATTTCTCCCGTGATTCCCAGTGGACTCTTCTGTCTTCCATGATAGGCACGTGCTGTTACGTAGACCAGCGGGTCTCTTTCATGGGAAATCGGATAGGGGCGGTGAAGTGCGCGTTCAAAGACGGAAAAAGGTATTTCAGCGGGTATATCGGCGTTAACACTAGCATTGTATTTCGTTCTGAAAGTGCCAAACTTGTGTTCATGGTCCAGCTCTCACGCGAAATGTGGCACTTTGAGGAAAATGGGGAAATCATGTTCCACAAGCTCGTCAACACACTATTTCCGATGATTTTCAAAAAGTGGCGCGGCAACAACTCCCACCATGCAATCACGATTGTCCTTTTCACCACAGTTGATTTCACGAGGGCACCCTGGACTTCGTTAGGCGGCGGCGAGCGACCCTCACATTGCCAAGACTACTATAGAGTAGTCGTCGATCAAGTCAGTGTGTTTATATGGGACAAAATCATGGCAAATTTGCGCCTTGAGTTTGCCAATTTCAAGCGCGATATCTTGCTTCATTTGGAAGGTAATGAGTACAAGATAAAGGGCGAGCCGTGCCCTGCGGTGAAAGGCAATTTGCTTGAGGCTATCAATCTCAGTTTAACACTTGTCTCTGACAGATACAAGAATACCGATTTGCGCCACACAATAAATCATTTGGTCGTGGTGACTCCAGGAACAGGGCTTTTCGACGTAGACCAGACTCTATTGCTTGAAACATCCAAAAAGATGTTCAGTCTTGACTATGCACTCGACATCGTATGTTTGAGCCAACCTCCCCTACATACGGTTCCATTGTTCCGCTACAGATCCGAATTAGGCGACGTCTGTCATTGTGTCCCAAAATGGTGTGATATATCGTTCTATGGCGCAGCTACACAGAGCTCAGCACAGTGGATCCCGCGGTGTAAGATCTACGAGTTGCAGATGATGGGCCTCATGGAGAACGAGCTAAAGGATGTGCAGCTTGATCGAATTGAATTCAAGGAAAACGTTCCTGTCATTGAGTCCATGAACTTTTACGACGACAATGTTTTTAACTCGGCGAACAAGAAGTCTTTGATTGTAAAGAATCGTCTTCATAAACGAAAGAACAAGCACCTCACACAGGCAAACAACACCGCCACGCTATCACTCATGAGAACACCAGGCGAAAACCAGCCAAATACACAGAGATCCACGATAAATGTGTCTACAACCAACTCCTCTGTCAATGGTCTAGTGACCAATCCTGCCATGGTGAACCTGGCTTTGTCAACGTTGCTCACATTGAATAAAACAAGTGAAGACAAGAGCGTGAAGCTGAGATTTACTGTGCGCAAGGATTCTGTGAAGCCAAGCGTTAAAACTGCCCGAAGCCTAAGCAATCTCAGCGAGAGTTCCAATTCAGGCGAAAAAGTACTGAGGGTAACGGCGGACGCGAACTTGCGCAACGAGCTCTCCAAATCTTCAAGGGCCCAGCAAAAAGCCAAGGAACGCGACAATGATCCGGCTACATTGCGCAGCGAAAGACGAAAGTCTGCGCTTGACGTTGAGAGCTTAGAGAGAGAGGTAAACAATCCGTATTGGATGTCTGTGGAAAACCCGTCTGAGCCGCAGAAAGGAATCACTGCCCATTGTAGTCGATGGGCAGATGTACTTCCTCCAAAGATCAAGAGAAAGATGTTTAAGTGGCGTTCCTTAAAAGCCCCAGCGGCTCTTCCCATTGGCACGACGTTATTCCCAACAAGTCAAGAAGTGGAAACGGAGTACACGTTTCAGATTTATGTGGTGACATTGAGCTGGGAAAATAGGCTCGAGCTAAAAACAACAAAAGATCTCATGCGGGAGATGATTCGACTAAGGCTCGCCCTTGGATTTCAAATTTGTTATGGTGACAAAGTTAAAAAATTCGAGGCGGATCGAAAGCCCGGCGGGTATCCGGATGGTATCATCAAATTCTTCCCGCCTGGAAATTGTCTTGGTGCTCGCATATACCTCTCTCTAAACGAAGAGATCCACAGAATTTTTCTTGATTACAATGGTTCATTGAATGTACAGCTTTACAAGAAAGTAAGGAAAGATGGACCGCTGAAGATTCACCTTGGGGCTCACACCTCAAGAAGTAAGCACGAACCACTAATTCGAACAAGATACGCTGACGAATATACTTCTTCAAAAATTACAAAGGCTGAGGCAATATTTGATTACTTCAACTGGAATCAAATGGATCAGCTCATCGCAGGATACGAGGATGCGGTGCCTGATATCAGCAAGCACTTTCGACAAATGAAGTTCGTTGTGATGCCCGGCCCACTTTCAGCAAATGCCTACCACGTCAACAACGAAAAGCTTTCAGAGGAAGAAATTCGTCTCGAGGGTTTGCGGAAATTGATTGCGCTCATTGAGCGAGACAAGTACAGAGAAGGCGAGGACGCGAGCACGAGAAGTAGAGACGAGATTTTTCAGGAAATTTATTTCTACACTGGAAATTTGCATGACTTCCTCAATGAGCAAGCTGAGTATTTTGATGTGAGTGGCACGAAACCCTCAAACTCGCTTATGATTACGAACGGTCTGCGATTCAACATGAATATCAAGCTTTCTCAGCTCGCTCAAGAATTGCAGACCTCTGGAGGCTTGAAGTTGGTTGACAGAACATGGCACTTTAAGTTTCATCCGCATTGTTTTCTCGGGAGTGACCTTGTGAGCTGGCTCATAAAACTGTTTGATGACATCGAGAGCAGAGAAGTTGCTACTGAATACGGCCAAAGCCTAATGGACAAGAATTTATTCTGTCATGTTGAGAACAGACATGGCTTTTTAGATGGTCATTATTTCTACGAATTTCAAGACGAGTACGTCGATCTGAATTATAAAACGAAGTCTGAGGCGAAAGGCTGGTTTCGGAAAAAGCCGCATCAAAGTACTGAAGAGTCTCCCAAGATACCCAAGGAAGAGAGGGCTGTTGACAAATCACCCATTTCCACAGGTCCAAACACCCCTCTTTCGATGGCTCCACACACTCCGTCATTGACAAGGACAAATTCGATCACCAGCACGGGCGAAACTCCTGTCGAATTAAAGAAGACTGTTTCCCAGTTTCTCTTGCAAGAAAGCGAGGCGTCTTCGTTAAGCGAATCACAAAAGGCGAAAAAGAGAAAGAAGTTCATGATAAGCAAGCATGTGAAGTATAATTGCGACCCGGCGGGAAAGTCTTTCAGGCCCGAATTGCTCGACGTGCATTACGACAATGTACACAACCCGGAGCATTGCTATCATATTCGTCTTCAATGGCTCAGCACGACTACAAAGTTCATCGACGAGACAATCATCAATTGGTCTCGCTTTTGTGAAAGATACGGACTCAAGCTTGTAGAGACACCTTGGAGAGAGCTTTGCACGATCCCGGAGATCAATCCATTTCATTCCTTTGTGGATCTTGAGTTAGCTGTTAATCCTTTACAAGACCCCGAGTTCAAGGACGCGGAGATATTGAAAAAGCACAAATTTTACTTTCATCTTCATTTCTTGAAAGTGACTGACTTTCTACTCGACAACCGAGGCACTTCTTTCTTCCTGAAAGATAATGTTGAGATATCATATTCTTGGGGAAAGCCTACTTTCAAGTATGCGCAGTTTATACACAAGAGTGGGGCTTACATTGTGGAGTTGAGGGATACTGGCGAATTTTGCATGGCTCCTAACAACGTACACATCCTTCGTGTGAATACTTTCATCAACCCAGGATCTGAGCAGAGCGGTAAGAATAGCATTCTCGATTCACAGCGTGTGATGCTAAGATTCAGAGAATGTTGTAAGGATGTGAGCTTTTTGAAAAAAGTCTTTAGAGACGCGTCCAAGTTTCTACAGGAGGACTATGACGCTGCGTATGTCGTTGGAATGTAGATTGGTCTAATTTAACATGGGCTGGCCATTTAAGCAGCAATTCTTTCGGCTATTTTGAGAGCATCAGCCAAAACACCATGGGCTGTGACCTCAGCGCCCGCACCAGCACCTTGAATTATCAATGGGTTTGGGTATCTTTCTGTCTTAAAGGATACCACGTTGTCAGAACCCTTCAAAGAAGCAAATGGGTGGTCGAAGTCATACTTAGCAATTCCAACCGATACCTTGTTGGCCTTGAAATCGACTTGGCCGACATATCTTAAGACCTTATTCTCGGCCAAGGCGTCATCCTTGCGCTTTTGAAAGTCGGCATCAAAGTTGGGAAGCTTCTCCAAGAACTCGGCACCGGTCGCACATGCCTCCAATTCCTGAGGCACGAGTGAGTCGACAGCAAAGGAAGATGGGGACTCAACTTCAAAGCCAGCAATTCTAGCCAATATAGTGACTTTTCTGGCGAAGTCCATACCGTTCAAGTCGTCTCTGGGATCTGGCTCGAGGTAGCCCAATTCTTTGGCCACGTTAACGACGTCAGAAAATTTGGTGGTGGAGGCCTCGCTAGTGGAAAGTGAGTTGAAAATGTAAGACAACGAGCCGGATAAGATACCCTCGATCTTTTCAACCTTGTCGCCAGTGGCCACTAAGTCTCTCAAAGGACCGATGATGGGCAAACCCGCACCCACGGTAGCTTCGTGGTAAACTAAGCCACCGCCAGGTGCTGCGGAGTTGGCAAAAATCTCATTCCAGGTAGCCAAATCGGAAGAAAAAGCCTTCTTGTTTGGCGTGGCGATTGAAATTCCCAGCTTGATGAATTTGGGGTAGAAATCCGCAATGCTTGCATTGGATGTGTTGTCAATCAAGATAGTAGGTTTTGGAGAGGCTTTCAAAAAAGAAGCCAAGTCTTCCAATGGCAAGACAGGTTCAGCAGAAGCAGTCTTGTATGACTCCAAGTCGACGGGCAGGTAGTCTTTCGAGACAATGGCCTCTTTCGAGCTTCTGGCCAAATACACGACATTGAAGGCGACGGATGACTTCAAATTCTTCAACTGGTTGATGAAGGCAGAGCCAACAACTCCAGCACCGATGATAGCGACGTTCACAGACATATTTAATGTTTATTTGTTGCAGTTTGAGAATTCAAATTATGACTTCGTTGTCGAGCGAGAATACAATGGCTGCGCGGCACGTGACCACAGCACCTCACCAAGGCCAGAAGCTCAGTGCGGCTGCAACTGTAAAATCGAACTGAACGATAATTGAAAACTATGGAATCAAAAAGTGACAAAAGCTGCCAAAAAAATAAGAATTGAAGAAGAAAAGCGTGGACGCAAAACGCGCGCAAAACTAGTCTCAGGCTTAGTGTCAGTGCCGTTGACGATATATCGCCTGTCGGAAAATGGTTGAGGGAAAAGACCAAATTGGGCCAAACGCTTGAAGTCCCATTCGATACTAGTTTCAGTCTTGTAGCACCAGAAGATCCATCCGTTCATCTTGGACTCGTATTGGTCAAGTTGAATCTCGATGAATTTACGGGTGTTTACTTTGTGTCTTTCGGTCCACAGATACCAACTGTTAATTTCCGAGCAATTGCCGACGTATGTTACATTCACAGGCTTGTTCTCGTACGGAGTGGTACCTTCCCACCTCGTGCCATAGCGCACGCTATTCAACCATGGTGTACAGTCCGTAAGCGCTGCGCTCCACTCACCGACAACGGCAGGGTGAGCAAAGCGCTCGTCGTAGATGCCCGAAGCGAAGTTTTTGATGCTGCAAATGTGTTCAGAGATGTTGCCACGGAGCTGGTCGGCCGAGAACACCTCATAGTGATGATGATCTATCATGATGTTGTAATTCTGTAATCTATCTGGCATTGCGCCTGATGAGTTCATGAAGTTGTCCCAATACCCTAGGCCCTGGAAGGCGTCGTGAAAAACTATCGTGTTGTTTGTGTCCTGATACAATCTCGCGTCGAGGTATGTGTTGTTATAAAACAGCTTGATCTTATCCATTGAGAGCAAAGGTCCCATGGGCTCATTGAGAACCTCTATGCCGATGATGGTATCGTTGAAACGTTCGGTAAATGATGAGCTGCCATATTTCTCATATATTTGGCGGAGCACCAGTTCCGTGAGCTCGATGTTGGCCAGTGTGTTTTGCCAGCCTGGAATATTATCGAGAAACCTTCCCGAATTGTCGAATCCATTCTGCGAGCCGGGAGCTCCGTGCAAGTCGATCCAGACTTTCAAGTCGTTCTGATATGCCCATTCTATAGCCATATCCAAGTATTTCTGGGCGCCGCTCACATAAGGGTCGTTTTCGAACATATCGAAAGCCCAGTATCCTATAGGAATACGAACCATGTTGAAGCCGTACTCCCGGATATCTTTGAAGTCGGACTCATTATAGAAACTCAGCCAATGCGCTTCGAGTCGTTTTGTTGCCTCTTTCTTGCCCAACTTTTTGCAAAACATATATTCATCTGCGGGAATGTCCGACGCGTTTTTCGTGGTTTCGTTGAAAGTCAAGAAAAGCGAAGGTGTGATGTATGGCTCGAGCAAAAGCCAGCCTCCAAGGGCAACTCCCTCGTACTGAAAACTAGCGGCAGTGTCCGAGTTAGTGAAAGGGTACAGCCGAGTGACATTTTCATATGCAGTTGCATTGTGGATCAACAGTGAATTGTAAAGTCCCAGCGTGTTGAAAAAGGTCAGTGAGTTGAAAGCCAACGCAGTGCATGCAAGCGAGAGTATCGAATACAACATTTCGATTTCAGCGACAGAAAACACAAAATTCCACGGGGTGAGTCTGGGAATTCAAAGGAAAGGGGTTCGCAAATTGCAGCAGTAGCGAAGGGCTGGCCATGCAAGGGAAGAATCTGGGCTTTTGCCAAGCACAAACGGCTTTTTATTTGAGAGTGCTACGGCTGCCCTCAATCGAGCTGCGCTGCTTGAGTGACGCGGCTGCAGCCGAGACGGCTATTCATGCGCAGAGACGAGATTTCGCGTTCCTTGAGACGGAAATGCCACAAGCGTCGATGCATACATGTGCCTTGCCGTGAGACGTTTCATATTTTTGTAAGTGAAGAGCTTTTTTCTGGTCGATGGTCTTCGCAGCCTCTGAAACACCCATTTCGAAGTCATCCTCTGTTACATCTAGAATCCGCGCTTGAAATTTAACGAAATGTGAGAGCCGAGAAAAAAGTCTTATGGCGAGACAGGCCGCGGCATTACAAAGCCGTCTCTTTTTCTGAAACCAGGTATGTCTAGACCTTGAAGCCTTCACATTTACTTCAATCCCTTCTATTAACCAAAGCTATGCCATTCTCCAAGCAGGTATGCTATTAGCCAGGAAAAGCGAGGACTACCGAGGCAGCCCCCATGTACATCCAATATATATAAACACAGGTTTAAGTCATGACGTCATTAGTCCAAGTCCACTTCGGAAGGCTTCGCTTCCTCGGCAGCTACCGCAGCGGCAGCGGCATCTGCAGCAGAGGCGGCGCCAGAAACACCAGCAGAGCCACCGATAATGTTGGTGATGGTTGCTGGAGGCTGGATGGCAATCATCATGACCAATAATTCGTAAACGTCCTCAGGCACGGTTTTCTGGTAGATTCCCATGATATCAGTAGGGTTAGGGTAGACAGCCAAAGCCTTGTAGAAACGCAAGGCGGCCTCGACCTTTGTGGTTGGGTTGTTGGCCAATTGTTCGCCCGTGGCAACCTGTTCCATGAAAAACTCCTCTTTCTTGGACAAGTCCGTTGGGATTGGGTTGGCGGCCAAGTCCTCGGTTAACGCCTTTTTCACGGCAAGCATCTTTGACTTTTTCAGCTCCTCCTGTTGCTTGGCAGCGGTCTTTTGTTCCTTCACATGTCTTTTCTTCAATTGCTTTCTGAACTCTGGAGAGGTTCTTCTGCTGTAGTCGAAGTATACCGCGTATGCGAGCACACCGGCAGCGGCCACAGAGGCGAATGTCAATGCTTTGTTCATATTTACTTGAGCAAGTGGTGACTTTATGTGTATACGAATAAACAATGTGTTGCTTCAAAGATTCAACTCCAGACTAAGCGAGAGTTGCCGGGTCTGGCATGTTAAAATTTTCAGAGTAGGCCCGCGTGCGAATACCATGCGAGTCGTGAAATTACGTAGTGTCCACGATAATATATTATATTGCTGCAAGAGTTCAGATATTTGTCAAGTCTTCACTTCTAGTTCACTCAAATTGTAGGCGATAGATCAGTTGTTGAAATGTCTTGAGTGATTAAGTCACAAGGAAGTCAAAGTATGTTCAGTTTGCGGTAGGCTTTAAGTACAGACTTGCGCAAGCTGAGGAAATTTTTGAGCCACAAGTGACCCATGCCGTCGGATAATAATGGGATATGGGGGAATATGGAAAGTTTTGACGATGTTGCGTTTCAAAAACCGCTAAAACGTGTTCATCTTTGAAATAGGGTTTTCATTTTTTCATTTATGTAGCTCTTAACATTTCGAGTCTTGCAGAAAATATGTCTAGATTCATGTAGTAGCAGAAGACTGGCGATGCGCAATCACTCACTCTGCTATGGGGATATGAAAATCCTCTCGTGCCACCACCTAATATCTTTTTCTTTGATAATCCCATTCGCTCGTAAACCAACCAATATTTTACCGTTTGGGGAGAAATAATGCATGAATAGCCCATATGAAAAAAGTGGTGGTTAGTTGAGTCAACAAAGCATCATTGTATTGGGAGTCACAAGAGTCATAAAGGTCAGATGGGGCCGTGCTGTGGAATCCACGAAATCTATGACATAAGATTGGATGTAACATGGGAAACTTGACAGTTAGTTGAGGTGAATGATCGTATCCTAAAAGTCATTTTTTTTTAAAAACATAGGGGGCGCTAGTCACCACCAAATAAAATGCAACAAGAAATGAAATTCTCTTATCTGAAAGCGCCAGTTTTCGGAAATAATTGGCCTATTGGCGACTTAATTTGCTTCCGAGGGATATCTCGTATTTCGCGCCTTCCAAACTCGGCTCAGATCAGCGTACCGGCAAGGTGGTATTTTGGGAGATTAAGAAATATGCAATCCGTCTATTTTCGAAGCTCGTTGTCAGGCCAACCATGCTTCACGCTTAGACTCAACAAAAAATGGCAAGAGATTTCATAGAAGTAGAAGTTGCAAAAATTCCATTTATTCAAAATCTCCAATATTATTCGAGCCCACCGTTGTGAAATCATGGTAACAAAGAGCAGTCCAAGTAGTGGATTCAACGCCCAAAGCAAAAGATAGTCTTCAAGCTCAGGTCTCAAACCATTTTTGAGGATCCTCTCTTTCGGAAACTCAAGGGCACACAACCCATGAAATAGCTTATTTAATTTTTGAAATAGCCAATATTCAAAGGTATCAGATGGTAGCGTTACGCAGTCTCAGCATTAAGGCATTTTCAAAAGAGAAAGGTGAATCAAAATCGCCAACTTATTTTGAGTCAACAACGTTAGAAATTATATTGTATAATCTCACTAGCTTCGATGTGAGAAACGAACAATGGGCCGGAGACGTGCCGAAACATGGCACCGACTTCCCGAAGGTTCAAACCATATAGAACGCGCGATCGGTAGCCTGATTAAAGAATGGCATCTATACGCGACCCGTGGCAAGCCTGTAAGATAAGCTGGATATCGACTTCCCAATTAGTGTAAAGCTTTCGCCTATTTTTATCACAATCACCTCTTTTCACTTGTAAATTTAACTTCGATGCAACCACGTGGGATACCATCCTCTTGCAAACTGTAGTGATCTTTCAAAGTATAAAAAGGCCTTCCAGAGCCTCCCACACTATAATTATTTAATCATTTTTCATAGAAGAATCGCTTGAACACATTCTTCGAAAACTAATCCAAAATTTCATTCCATCTTCACATCAGTTTATTGAAGCGTCTTCCGGAACTCAACCTCACTTTTCTATCTACGAAAGATGAAGATCACCCTGATTTCTTACGCAGCCAGCATCGCGGCCGTGCTTTTCTCAAGTACCGCAAGTGCCCACTATGCCAACATGGGCTTGGACGGTGTTGGGTGTTTCATTTATGATGACATCAAGGGCACTCCGCAGGGAGACATGATTGTGAGAAAGCTGGACGGAACTTGGTATGACCATGACGATCCTTACAGAAACGGAACCATCACCTATATCCCTAATCAGGCTGCTTACGACAGTCTTGCAGTGAAGACCAAAATCGGAATTGTATGTGCTCCAGAGGACGTTGACACCACCGATATTGGCATTCCATATGTCGAAATGGAGCCGACCGACGAGGATTTCTATAGTAACGAGACCACTGTTTTTGAGGAGGTGAAGCTTGCCAAGAGGTTCCAGATCACGTGTATCATCAGGTTCTGCAGAAACACAGAGAAATAGCTGATCTTTGCTTCTGCGGCCGCACGAGGTGAGAATTGTTTATTGCCCTATGTAAGAACTTTTGTATTTTTTTTTTTATTTTCTCTCGATCTCTTCAATAAAAACTTTTTTCTGTCTCATTCCTTGAGTTATGAGTTGTGTAGATGATAAATTGTGGAAGTGGGAGAGAACGCAACGACGCGATCATGCTTGAAGAAAAGAATCTGGCTGAAGGACAATAATTTACGGTTTTTCTGTAAACTACAACGAGTGCTGTGAGATAAGTAGACTAAGCACGGGCTATCCCCCAGTTATTGGCCATTGATGTTCCACGAAAATCAGAATTGAAGTCAGAGTCATATACACAAGCACAGGCCAAGAGCGTGGAAGCTGCAAATTGTACAGATACCTTGAGTCTGCAAAACAAAAGTACACAAGTATACTCATGAAAAGTCTGACTCGAAATTCAGGATAAGTAAAGAAACGAACACTGAAAATTGGTTTCTGATGTGCGCGCTGAATTGATTTTATAATGTTTATATAATACAGACCACACTGAGAAGCAAACAAAAAAAAATTTTCAAACTGCCAAAAGATAATTTCCTCTCGCGTACACGTTAACTGGGAGAAACAGAGACTCCACTCGATATCAGTTTGTACGGACGCAATTATTCACCTAACTTCTGATACTTGTCATCTCAAGCTGATAGTATGGCAGGTATCGTTAAGCACCTAGCCGAGTTTTTTTCTTTCTTCATCTTCACTACCAAATTCGACTTAAGAACCATTTTTTGCTTTATGAAAAATTCTGATGAGCAACAGCTGGTTGTCGAAAGTCTGTAGAGCTTATAAAGGTGATTTGGGAAGAACGGCTCATGCTTGCCCACCATGGGAGGAATACATCAAACAATGGGAGGCATGTATCAATCCCAATTCTTATGCCCAAAAAAGCCAGGAACTTTCTATACATCTCGATCATATGATACCAAATCGTCATTTTCGAAAACTCTAAGAAATCGCCTCTTCTACCAACAACCACACTTCGTTCCCACGCAAGCTGCCATCTATATTATTTGCACCCATCTTCAAGAGGCCGCGCATTCGTCGGGATGTACGGGTGCACATCCTGGCCGGTCCTCTTTATATTAGCCCGCATTCTGATTGGCTTGTTCGCACTCTGGCACTCTCATCTTCTGACATTGTCAAGAATTCACCAAGTGCTTTCTGACGTTTGGACCCAGCACCAATCAGCACCAGAAACCCGCTGAAACTTTCATTTTCTCATCAATTTGAAAGCTTAACATCCAAGACTTCATTTGGACTCACTTCAATTTTAAACACCCTCCACAACACAAATCATTCACACAGAAAAAATGGCTGACCAGCAAGTGAAAACATTGCCGGACTCGACTAACAAATGGCCAACTCCATTCAGCAACTTGCTCTCCTCGCACGCATACCCCAAGTGGGAGCCCGTGGACACGGCCAAGCAGACCAAACAGGTGTTCAAATTCGGGTTCTACACCACTGCTGGAGCCTACGCTTGGCTCTTTCTTTGGAAACGTACAACCTTTAAGCTAGAGCTCCCCATGGTGGTCACAGGCTTTGCCACGGTGGCGGTAGCCGCCAGGGGCATCTCTGCGAACTTGAGGGAGAAAAACGACGGCTGGAACACCTTCTGGGCCGTCGCTGCAGGCAACACTGCGGTTCTCACGGCGTCTTTCAAGCAAATGCCACTCAAACAGAAGCTCATGACGGGAATCAGCGGCGCGTGCTTGACGGCGCTTGCAGAACAAACCATGTGGGCGCAGTCTACATCCTCGGCCGGCCAAAACACCAGATTTGCAGCGGCAAACACCGAGGATGAGTTGCCAAAGCAGGAGTTTTGGGACGTGTGGAAGAGAAGACCCTTGTCGCAGACAGTGGACGCCTTGGGAGTCGGTAGGGGTATTTTCAAGCCATGAGACTAGTTCTGTCTTTTGAAACCAGCATCTTCACACATAAAGCATGTATAATAATCAACGCACTAGATACAACCAAGAGTAGATGGAATAGAGAAGAGTAGACGGATTAGAAGAAAAATCCAGAGGGAAAGAAGGGAGACAAATGGGTTTCCAAATTTCGAGTCAGAAGCCGCCGAAAAAAAAGATTGGTGATTTTTAGGTCCATCATTTTCTTCGTTCACCAGTTCGCTAAAATGATTAGAATTGAACTGGAAGAGGGTTGAGAGTAAACTTGTGGAATGATAAAATTCCAAGTGTGTTTTAGGAACCAGAGCTGGTTGTATCTGGATCAGCAGAAGAGGCAAAGAAAGAACTAGAGTGAACGAATTGAGCACAAGTCTCGGACGACTTTTAGGTGGTAAACTTGGCGGATGATCAATTTCACTTTGAGTGCAAAGAATAATACAATGAGTTTCTTCACCCGATAAACGAAAGATCTTCGTTTGCTCTGTTCTCTGATCTTCTTACCCGTTTCGACTGGACAAGAACGTTGTTTGGGATTTTTCAATCGAAAGCCTTATTCTATTTGCCTAGCTCAGTCTGCGTATATCGAAGCTACTGTGTTGTATTCCTCGTCCATTTTGTATATACAAGTAATGAGGATGCGTTGGTATAATTGTACTTGACCGATTCAAATCATTTGAAGTCGTTGGGTATGAGGTTGTCTAACGTCAAGTGAAGCGATACATTTTCGAGGGTGGCCAAATGAGAGGCAAGCATCCTAACATTGCATCACTCTAATGAATCATCTGGGGAAACTAAGCTGGCTTCATGAACCGCAAGAATGAGGAGAACCCGATTGTTCGAAAGCTGAACAAGAGAAGATAGCCAGGGACCGCGACTCAAAGACCCTGGTTTCTAAATGATGGTTTTCGATTTTCGAGCAGATCAAAGGTCATAGAAATCATGACTCATATCTGTGATATTTATATGGGCCAACAACTCAGAAGGCGATGCCCCGCTCAAACCCCAAAACGTGTCTCTTCTTTCCCCACACCTTAGCACGCTTTGTATGGGTACTCAAACGAATTCACCTTCAACTTCCACAACTTCTTTTTTCTTTTGTTCACCACATGCTCGGCAAACGCCTCGTCACAGTACTGTTTCTTGAATTTCCTGATGAAACTCGGGTCCCACAACTCGCTGGCTACGCCTAGATCCTTACAACACCTCATTAACGCATTGCTTTTACAACCCTCCAAAGCAGTGGTCAACTTCTCCTCGCCTCCAAAATAGTCCTGTTCTCCGCGGGCCACAGAAACAAGACGCCCGCTACAAATCAAGGCGTACTCGCGACTGACCTGCTTTGGCGTGATGTGGCTTTGTGTACGAGGAGCCAAGCCCCAACCCCCTGGCCCAAAGGCACGGTTTAGGATCCGCCTATATTTGATTTCCGGCAAGTACAAAATCCCGTCGGGCTTGATCTCGATATCCGAGGGCTCGATTGGCGCTAAGAGAATCTCGTTTACTTCCTTAGGAAATGGAGCCTGGCCCAATCCATGGAAGGAGTCCGACCAGTCAATCGTACCACTAGCACGTTGCTCGTAGACCGGCGAATCATGCAAAGACAAACCAGGCGCAACCTGAGAAGACTCGGGCCTTGAGTTATATGTTTGAGATGCTTCCAGAAAGGACTCAGGGGCAGAAGTAGACGCCGAGGAAGGCGTTGATGAAGCGAGGTCTTGGGCGGGTTTTTCGGCTGCAGCTTTCCGCGCAGGGACCACGCGCCGGGCCATAGTAAATAGCCTGGTGGGTTGCCGCAACAACGAGCTTCTGATGGACATCATTTTTTTGCGGAAAAGATGACGAGAAGTGTGTTGTTTGTTGACTCGAAGGATATTTTGAGTTTACTTAACGTGAGGCTGGGGGTTTGAGGCGCGTTTGATAAGCGTGTCGCGAAGGTGCACGGGTGCGTCCAGGAGGAGATGCTGCTCAGAATCAGGTCAGTAAATAAGCGACATTAATGACGGCAAGAAATTCATCGG
>JAKTYO010000075.1:21974-40228 GCA_030578735.1 Metschnikowia noctiluminum | reverse complement strand
ATCAATGTAGGAAACTTGTTTTGCCCATTGACTAAAGACGCCTAGTTTTCCATATTCAGTGAGAGTGAAACAAGCTTTCTGCAATCGATGTGATTGTGAGCTTTCCACGAGTAGGCCCCTCTATTGAATCGGCAGTTGAATCATAGGGCTCGAAATCTGTAATACCTTTCCAACCACCGAAATTGTCGTATATTATCATTCTGGGTCACCTTTGAACATTTCTTGGAAGTCTGATGTGCATTACTCTCGAAGCTTGAAAATCCCGCCTTACTTCCATCCACACAGAGTCTTTTCTTTAACCATTGACTCAGCCATTGTTACATTTATCGTCTTTGCTTGTCCCCGCTTCGATCCACCCAACGATGAACGGCCTTAATTTACAATTTAAGAGTTGCTCTTTACACCCAAAACCTAAAGCTTTTTCCGGGCCTTGAACTTCTGCTTTGGCTTCGACACTCCAGACCTCTTCGAAAACTTCCCCTTTTGCGTCTGGCGGGACAGCAGCTTGGCAGTCTTCTCGTCGTCGGAGTCCGACCAATCGTCTTCGTCCTTGGACTTCTTGAACTTCAATTTGTTCTTCTGGCCCCTCACAGGAGCCTGTTTCACAGCATCCAAGTAGGCGTCGATTCCAGATCCCAGGCCCAAGGGGTCCTCGTTGGCCTTGACCATGTCCTTAAACACGATCTTGCCGTTTTTCATCTCGACGTTGTGTTTCTCAACATCCTTCTTGGAGAACTTCTTGGGCTTTGACGACGAGATGTGAGCAAGCGTCTGGCGGTCCAACAAGTTGAGGGGCTCGTCACCCGTGTCCAAGATAAACTTGTCGCTGGCCTTGTTTCTTGTGTTTTTGCTCAGGCCAGCGCTGGCCTCGTCTGCAGACTCAGATTCAGACTCAGAATCGTACACGGCCTCCTCATACGCAGACATGAAGGTTTTGGCACTCTTGCCCTCCGATGCCTCAGGCCCGGGCTCGGCCGCGTCTCTCTTTTTGGCTCTGGCACGGGTCTTCTTGATGTTGGCCACCAACTTGCGGTCCTCCTCTGGAATGGCCAGCTCGACGGCATCAATGCCGAATTTTCGGATCAAGCGCTCCAAGATGTGCTTCACCTTGGATTTGAAGTGGTTCTGGTGTTCGTGGGACCATCTCATCAACTTGCCCAACATCTCGGTCAAGTTCAGGCGGATGAACGACTCTGGAAGAGACAAAACCTCGACCTTGACAAATCCAATGGCCGACTTCGCAATCTCCCTCGAGTTGTGGGTCAAAAAGAGCTCGACTGTTGAGGCAAGCTCGATGAGAACATCTTGTGGCAAGTCGTCCTTGAACTCGAAGACAATACACGAAAGCGCCGTGATGGACGCGGATATCATGTGCTGTGACTGGGCAGCAAGACCGGCACTAACCATGGTGAAAAAACCGGTCAACGAGGCCTCGGAAGCCGGCATCTGGGTGTCGAACCCGGCGACTTTGCCGTTCTCGATGATCCCGCCCTGCTGCATTTTGCGGCCCATCTGGACAAGAAGGCTGTAGGCGGCCTCACGTGACCGCTCGTTGACGTCCTTGGTCGACATGATCACCTCCTGGAGAACCGAGGGGATGAAGTGCAATTCCGAGGCCGGCAACACCTTGATGAGAACCAGCAACGCGGCCAATCTTGCCGCCCGTGCGGACGTGTGGGTCGAGTTGGTGGTTTCCACAAACACGCGCTCGATGTCGCCGATGAAAGACAAGATCGCGTGTTCGCCCAGCTCGGCCTCGCTCAACTTCGTGAGGATGCGAAACGAGCGTTTCTGCATCATGGCGTTCTGCAGCATCGTCACTGTGGTGGAAAAGATCGAGAAAAGCGCGTTGTATGACGTCTCGGGCACGTACTTGGCCATGGTGACCACAAGGTCCATCATGGTCACGCTGAGGCTAGGAGGATCGCCCTTTTTAGGCGCGGCGGGCTCCAGGGCCTCGTCCTCCAACGCCTTCTTGAGAATGCCACACACCTTGTCGAAAGTGGCCTGCAAATCGGGCTTCGGGGTGATCTGCAAGTACACGTTGATGGTCTCGACGACAAAACTACGTGTTTCGGGCATCGTCGACAGGAACACGTTGAACAACACAGACAAGAGGTTGGATGCCTTGGTAGCCAAAAACGCCACGTTCTCCTTGGCCAAGGCCTCGGGAAACTGCTCTTGCATGAGCTGGTCATCGGCCAACGCGCCGTTCGAGTATGCAAGGTTCGACTCCACCATCAACCGCAAGGCGTTGCAGATGACCACACGCAACTCGACTTTCGAGTAGAGGAGGTCGGCCAAGCTGGCGGCAAACTCGTCCGAGAACGCCAGGGGCAAGTCCCGCGGCAAGTCGCAGAAGTGCGGGAGCAAATCCCACACCTGGTCCACGATCGTCTGGAAGATCTTGGTGTGCATGGAGTCCTTGGTGCCAGCATGGGCGACTTTCTCGCCAAAGAAGCCAACGAGCGGGTAGAGGTTCTGCTGGAAGTACTTCAAGCTGGCAAAGCGCACGTTGTCTCTCAAGATCGGCAACATCCAGGCCCGGCCGGGCGCAGACCCCAGATTTCCCGTGAGGTTGAGGGGAAGGTTTCCCAAAACGACCTCGGGGCCCATGGCCGAGACACACGCGGCAATGAAGTCCTCGGCCTCCTTGTTGTGCGGGAAGTTGTCGGCCTCGTTGGATCTCCACAGCCCGACGACATCGAGAATCGACAAGAAGTCCGGGTTGGCCCGTGTGCGGAGCTTGCTGACCGCCGCAGTGGCCACGTCCAAGATCTCTCTTGTGGCGTGCTGGTACTTGATGGAAAGCAACTCTTTCTCGATGAACTCGGCAAGGAACGCCACCACGTCGTCGACCAACTCGTAGGTCTGCGGCGTGACGCCGTTGTCGGCACTGGGGCGGAGCAAGAAGTGGTCGGGAATTGACTCGGTGATCACCGCGATCAAGCACTGCGACGCGGAGATGTAGATATCCTTCAGCTCGGCGGTAAGGAAGTCCGCGATCGAGGGCACCACCTGCAAAAGACGCGCCACGCATGTTTCGGGCAGCAACTTGGCAAATGACTGGAACCCGTTGGCCACCACCGCAAGCCACGCGGCCGCCAAGTGCGTGTCGTCCACGGGGGGCTTCAAGTCGAAGATGATGTCCAAGACGCGCGCAAAGCGGTCGACGTCGATCTCGTGGGCCATCGACGAGAACAAGCCGTCGAACGCCGCAAACGCAGACGACACCATGTACTGGTCGGAGGTGCGCGAGACATCGAGCAAGATGTCGCAAAGCGCATCGATCTTGTCGGCGGGCCACGCGTTCGCAGACGTGATGGCCGTCACGAGCTGCAACGTGTGGATGATCGCCAGGTTCAGCTCCTTGTTGGTGCTGTGTTTCTTCAGCTTAGGGGCCGTTTCCACTAGGCTCACGAGTCTCTGTAGAGCCAAGTCCGCACATAGGCCCGCCGAGTTGTGGAGCGGCGCCGGCGACGGCGGCGGATTGGCCAAGATGTTCTGCACGGCCTCCTGGGCCCGCTTGCGCACTTTGGGCCGCGGGTCAAACGACAACTCCAACATTCCCACCAAGGCTCTTTTGGGAGACACGTTTCCGGACGAAAGCCACTGCTGGTTGTCCTGGGCGAGCAAGAGCGTCTCCAAGGCGCCGATGGACGAGCGCACGAGCGACGCCTCGGCGGCTGTGCTGGTCAAAACGGGCGCCAACTTCGTCAAGATGGCTGCAAATTTCTGCTTCATGAGCGGCTTGGGTGCACATGGCATCACGAGGTCTAGGAAGTATGCTGCGGCGGCGGCCACGCTGGCCTCGGCGACCTGGTCTTCGACCACCGCCTGGTCCAAGAGCGCGAGGAACGACACAAAGTACGCCACGGGGGTTTTCGCGTTGTTCTGCTCGTCGATATTCTCCTCTACTGCCGACAAAATGAGGGCGAGGTTTTTCTGGTTTTCGAGCTTGGAGTTGACCTGTGTGCGGATCTTCGCGAGCTTGTCCTCCAATATGAGTACCTCGGGCAGAAGCCCGCCTTCGGGGTTGTTTTCTGCCATGCTGTAGGGATTTAGATGCGGATGGCGGATGCAAGAAGAGGGGCTAGAAGAGATCGGGCTTGTATTGTGAAGCGAGCGATGAGAGCGATGGGTGGTTTTTGCGAGATGGCGTCACGTGACCAGCGCGGGCACGATCGATGTCTTGTGGTTCACAGTAAGAAATCTAGAGATTGCAAATCAGAAAGTTATAAGAAAGTTCAACATAGCATTATTTGATGATTTTTTGGAAACTCTAGTTTTTGCAAAAGTATGGTCTCTTCATGCAAACTGGGCGTACTCTTTGACGACTGTCGGCGACAAGGAGAGAACCTGAGAGTTTATGGAACTCGCGTGATAGACTTCAGTGATACGTGACGGCTGACTAACCAGAAACACCACGCCAATAAATGCAGATCAGACAATGTCTCGCCCTGGCTCTGAGTTTTTGATGCTTTTTTTGATAGTTTTTTTTTGATGGTTTTTTTTTGATGGTTTTTTTTTTGATGGTTTTTTTTTGATGGTCTTTTTTTGATGGTCTTTTTTGATGGTATTTTTGATGGTTTTTTTTGATGGTTTTTTTGATGGTCTTTTTGCTAGTTTTTATTTCGACTGATAAGCTATTTAGTCTAAAAGATGTGGTGGATCTAGTAGCAGAGGGGCAGCCTGAATACAGAGCGCTTCGTTAACGATGACGGAGATGAAGCAGGAGGAGACTACATGGATATGTCTTGAAGCACAAACTCAATGAGAAGAGTGGATTTCTATACTAATTGATTATAAAAGAAATCAAAGGAATGAACAATAAATGAAAGGAATGAAAAAAAGTCAAAGGAAAAAAAAAATGAAAGGAAAAAAAGACTTATACTTACACAGACATTCCATAAACCCTTCTCATGGCTCTCACGTCTATAGCCTATAGTTCGTGATCACGTGATCCAGCACGAACTCAAAAACTCCAGGGGCGTTGCTCTTTGCCAAGTGGTTCTTTTATTTCTGCAAACCTGATATTCTCTCAAAAAGTTTTTTTTTTCATGCTTCTTGTGTTATTCCCCACTCTTGTTTTTTCGTTTATATCTCATTTCACAATGTCAAATTGCAGGAAACAGTCAGTACACTTCGGGGTTGTTGGCGAGCCTCATCGTTTGCAGCCGCGTCCTAAGAGCTCCCGATAGCCTTGAGCATTATTGTAGGTATGTTTAAAAGTCCCAGCGAGGAGAAGTACTTTACAATGATCTAGGGAAAAGTTTTCTTGACTGGTTCAAAACTCTCTTATTTCTTTCCCGGCCCCGTATCCCACAAATATCTTCATATTGATACACTCTGTACTATAGAAGCCTTTGCACTGAGTGTGCTCTTCGTACTTCACTACTGCACTACTCCACAAATACCCTGTTGCAATGCTTGAATCTACCATGATAATCTAGAGAATTTATGATCTGATTGAAATTTTAACTCTCCATGGCAAGTTTTGTGTTTCGAAGATCCCCTTGACTCTCATTTGCTTGTTCTCAGACCTTATGCACTTCTTCCACGGCCATAACTACTGGCACTTTTGCACTTTCACATTCTTCTATCGGCATCAAAATCCTTGACACGAGCAAATCTTACCATCTCAACTCAACTATGATCCCAAACGTTTAAATCATTTTTTCGTTGGGTCTCCCCGTTATATGGAAACTTGACCACGTTGGTCGGTCACGTGACAAAGACCCTCTAGTCACGTGTGCGACATCGGCCTCGTCTCGGCCAGTCATATAAGGCCAATTACCAAGTTTGATAACCATCTTCACCGATTCCCAAGCACAACCATGTCTACCAAATTCGCCATTTCGGCCGCGGTGAAGGAATTAAGATTTCACTTGTCGCAGAACGGGACGGCTTCTGCGCCCTTAAGAAGCTTCTTGACGAAGAACTATCCTTCGATCAAAACGTCGACAAACTACAAAATCCCGGTTTTGATCAGGGAGGCCTCTGGCGTGCTTCCCAGCATAACCGCCAGATTCGAGAAGGGGAGAGAGGTGAAAAATAGCTTGGAGGGTTTGGATGAGAAGGCTATCGAAGAGGCCGTCAAGACATTGTTGAAATAAGTGGTGGTCACGTGGCTGAGTCTCTAGATCACGGTCTATGGTGAAAATTTATGGCCCCAATTTGAAAGTTCTCTATGAATATATTGCGTAATAATCATCCGTGACTTTTTCATAAAGAGCGGGTTGAATGTGCTGATTCTTCCTGGAGCTGGGTGTGGATTTTTTTGTAATAATGAGACCTCGTCCTCAAAACCATTTTCGTGTACATATGAACATCGTTAGAAAATACACGATCTTAAAGAAGAACAGGAGCGTAATCTGGTATGGACATTAACAGTTTGAAGTTTTGATTGGTATAAGTTCGAAAGTCTTTGAGAATGAATTTTCGTCAATGATTTAAGCGTAAAAATGCTTTTCATGTAGCTCGAGCACTCATGATATAAAGTATGACTCTTTTCAAATTCAATATTGGACCCTGATATGCGGTTTTTTGGCACTCCAAGTCGATGAGTTCAGGTGTCAGCATAAAATTGTTCGAGAATTTGAATCAAGACTCATGTCCCCATGGTGCACGCTAATTGACATCAACCAGAGTTCTCGGCAATGGCGGAACTTGATCCTGCTTCGAATCATGCTTTTGGATTCAATTGCTCCAGACCTCGAGTTTACGTGCGATTGTGAGTCAAATCCACCTTCACAAAGAATTCATAAAGCATCTGTTTCAATAGCAGTTGTGATCTGCAAGGCGGGTGCTCTGGGCTTTCAGTTATAGTTGAGTTATTGGAGACAATATTTTCCCTATATCAATAACATTCAGGTGCTTAACATACTCGCTGCTATCGTCTAATTGTCAAATCATGTTGATGAGTCCTTCATGGGGGTACACCGCTGGCGAATGTAATCAAACACTCGAGAATTCACCAAATTGATACATACCCCACGCGAGACTGAGTTGATGATCGTTGTACAACTCGGTGACCTTACGTAAGCCACTAGCCTTATTGGCACCTGCAGCAACCACAAGCGGCACAAAGTGTTCGAGCGTAGGATGCGCTTTCCGAAGGAGCGAGCTGTGCTCGGTCTTCAAATTCTCAAGCAGCTGCAAAGCCTCGGCCCCCTCTTGCAATGTCTGCGACACAAGCTTGCTGAATTCAGCCACATACGGCAACGCCCGCTTGCCCGAGTGCACGGCCGGTCCGAGATCCCGCAAATTATGCACCGACATACCTGAGCAGATGACCAACCCCTTCAAATGTTTCTCGCGCAAAGGGTCCCAAAGAAGCGTATTCTGGAAGTGACTAAGCACCTCTCCCAACCGTGCATGAGTCTTGAAGTCGCTCTCGACTCCTGTGAGCGATACCTGGACTATCGGTATGTCAGGTAGTGCCATGTCACTCTCGCCTGAGCCCTGTGGAAACGCCACTTTCATCGGCACCCATACCCCATGGTCAAGCCCACGCTCAGTCAATTTTGCATGAAATCCGTTCCGCTCAAGGTGTTCTTGAACCAGGCTGGAGATGAATCGTGAGTTCCACGTACAGAATTTTTCCTGGTACATGTGGTCAGGGAACCCGTAGAAATCATAGATCAAGGGGTTTTCTGTTAAGTCCCCGCTCTCACTTTTACCTCCCGAAGCATCAGTAAACCCAGCATCACCTAATCCGGCTTTGTGATCATGCCCGTTTTTAACAAAATTGTTCAACTTTGGCGGCACTCCCACCTCGATCAAATTCAGTCCCATCAGCTGCCAATGGGCAGATACAACAATGATGTAGTCTGGCTTCCACGCCTTCTTGATTGTGGTTCCCAACTTCCGCACTGCCCGCCATGCGCCTTTGTTGCCGAAATCGTCATTTTCATATAGGAAGGTTGGTCCTCCATGTGACACAAAAAGCGTTGGAAAGGGGTGGGGATTGGCAGGTGCGCCCTGAGAAGCGCCTTCACTTGAGTCTGAATTTTCGCCGCTGTTGATTGTAAATCCTGTAGGATTAACGACTGATGCCGAAGATTTCGCCAATATTTCCGCAGACCGCGTGATTTTATTTCCGTACGCGCCCATTTTGAAGGCCATGTACGCGAAACTGACTGCCACAAGGATTCTAACAAGCGCGTTTACCATGAAAAAGGTGTTTTCAATTTTGCAGCCTTTTTGGTCAACACAAAAAAAAATGAAGTAGTTGCAACGAGCCGGAAAAAATCACTTCAGTTCTAGTTTTGGGAGATCGGACAATAGCTTGGCAATTCGTAATACTGTAACCTCGAAACCTCTGATTTGACCAGTTCTCTTGATATTCTTGTTCGTAATTTTCCCTTTTGGTGGTTAGCAAAATTGAGATCTAAGAGAATTCTTTTATATTCTTGATTGAAGGAGATGCTGGCGTGCTTTGATCTTTTATTGAATTTCAGAATGGCCCCGTCTTTCCACTTATTATATGCTAAGATCCAGGACCCGATTCGCGGCCCATTACTAAAATGCTTAGAAAGACTTACGTGAGACAGGGAAACACCCGTACCTCTCGAGGGGATTTGCAGCGTACAACTGGGTCTTAGATCACGTGACTAAAGGCGCGGGCGTTCTTGGGTTTGGGGCCATAGGCTAAAAGCTTTTTGGAATGATTTGACTTTCGGTCCCCCCATATGATGGGAAGTTGTGGATGAATCTCACTCAAACAAACACCTGAAAGTGATAAGGCTCAGAGGATTTGGTTTGAGCCTTGAGCCACGCTTTTCACTTATTTTCGTGAAGATTAGCTTGAATGTTCACGGGCTTTAAAAGGAGCCTTGTGGGGTTGAAAGTAAGATTCTAAAGAAACTGTTTTCGAACACACGCTCCAGCATTTGATTTACAAATTGGGCTTTTCCTCGATGCTTTACAAGAGTTCAACCTATATTGAAGGAAGCTCATATCGAGGGCAAGTGTGAAAGTTAAAGGAAATGTCATGTGCGGTAATTGAGAAAAAAGCGCAAGCGGAGCCGTGACAGTCGACTGTTAAACCTGAATGTAGGCGAAATCTATCCTGCGATTTTTACTCAATTTTCGTCATGCCAGCTAAATGACCGAAAATGGTCATTAGCTCGGAATCATGTTCATTCTTCAGCAGTTTGTTGGGGTGAAAAAAGGCGGGCAACTACTTAATCCGTAAGAAGAAGGGCATTTTTTGTTCAAGCACCGGGAAGCACAGAACAAGTTTTTGCCAGAGAGCAAATCAGAATTGATACAATGATCAAGCGCAGAATAAATATTAGCTAGGACAGGATTTTCGGTGGAATAATTGATTGCAAAATATAAGAAAAATGAATGACATAAGCTTGGATGGACGGATCAGAGTCAAGGCTTATCTCCACGTTGATCTTGATCTTTGCTGGTCACAAAAAATGTTCATCAAAAAATTTTTAAATCCTCATTTAGGCCGGTTCTACCAAAAGCGACAGTAACCAGAACAGACAAATTTAAGTTGCTGCTGCGTAAGCTCCAAAATGTCGATATACAGTCGCAACAAAACTGCAACTCGGTTTTATGAATTGACGCGAGACTTGCTGAAGCCAATAGTCCGGACGGCACTAGAAAGTCAATGAGAACAAAACAAAAGAGAAAATAACAACAATTTCATAGATGCAGTGATGTGAGTCAGTATTAAAACAAACTCATCCCCGAGAAACAGGAATTTTTTCTTAAGTTCTTCGAGGACCGCCTCGTAAATCAAAACCAGAAGATGTTTTAAACAACACGCGAACCCTCACAACCATGGAAGTGGAAGTCATGCGAGCAAACAAAGCAAATGCAAAAAGAGCACAATTCCTGAATCTGAGCCCTGCGTCCTGCCGTGCCTTGCGATTCTTAGGCTCACGTGACAAGCTATGCCAAATAGGCCGTGTTTATATGATATAAGCCTCTGCCTTTGAAAGATTTTGGTGCTTTGGAATCGAAATCATGAAAAAACATAACAGTTCTCTGTGCCGGAGCTTTTCCCCTTTGGATCTGCTATAAAAAGGGCTATTACACGATACCTTCTTATCGTTGGATATTGTCCAAGCCGCGGTTTAAATGTGGCTCCGGCACACACAAGCATTTTTTTCTCTCATATTTTTGTTTTGTCGACTTAGCCGTGTGCTCGTGACATGCTTGCCTGCACTCCGCCAGCAGCATTCCATCGCCCGGAGCAAGCAGCTTCTGGAAAACAGGAAAAGGTGATTCCTCGGCATCCTCAGACCTTACACGTCTCTCTTCTCTTTACAAGTCTTCATTAATCAGCGCTGAAAGATCAACACACAAGTTTTTACAACGCCTGTTTTCGCAATTCTGTCTTCGCATAGTCTGAGCAGTCGCAATTTCAAAGACCTTCTCTTGACTGTTTTTGGTAAACACCGGTACCACACTGGACACGCACCTCCTCACACCACACATATCTGGGGCACACTGCGCAATACCACCTGCTTCTGCCGTGCACTTGAAAGCAAGAACCAAAGTACCATCACATCTTGGATAGCTTTTTCGGCACTGCTGAAACATATTTTTTGAAGTCCGGAAACAAATTAGCGATACAGCTGACACAGTCCTGCTACAAACAAGAGACACATTCGCGACCCGCGTGCTACAAGTCCGACAGCTGACACAAGTCCGACAGCTGACACAAGTCCGACAGCTGACACACATCTGACACACATCTGACACAAATAGGCGAGACGTCTCTGACACATAGCTATCACACTTCTGATACGTTTCCGGTACACCTTTGATACACTTCTGATACTCCGCTGAAGCTTCTCCTGGCAACGACACACGTGACTCAGACATTGCTCTTCTTCTCAAACACCTAGAATGGGACTTTTCAACAAACGGAAAAGCCTGAATTATCAGGGTTTTGCAAAGTACTCAGATGAGTACACACGGGCTTCGCAGACAAACTCTCTGCAGAATGCCCAGCGGGCTCAATCGCTCTCTAACGCTAGTCAAGCGGCAGCTGCCGCCCTTCAAATGCATCAGAAACAACCTTTATCGTCAAACCCGCCACGCACACAAAGACCGGCAAACCGCCAGTCCTATCGCTCAAACTCTCTCGGCGGGTATGCGCGCACCGGGCTGATGAATCTGTACACTTATACGCCCAAGGCGTCGTATTCTACAGGGCCACCACAACAGAATAGATCTTTTAGTTTGAGGCTGAACTCTCTCACTAATTCCGTCCGTCTGGGCACGCGCAGAAACTTCATGCCACAGTCGGTATTTCCGGAAGAGGACGAAGAGCTTGAAGATGATGCTGATACTGATGTGGTGGTGACGACGAAAACAACCAAAGTGCTTGATTCTCAAGGCCGTACCCAGTCCATAACCACAGAAACCGTGCGTCGTTTGGCCGACGGGCTGAACATCATCGAGACAAAGACAACAAACATTCTGCGTTCCAACTCACGCGTCAACTCGCGAGCTAACTCGCTCCAAGGACCGCCACAAGGTCACGTTTCAGGACAAAACGCGTATAATTTGAACAAGATCGAGGAAGATCTCCAGGACTTCGAGTACACGTATTTGGACCATTTGCCGCCACGTGGCGGGCCTGGAAACAGCAATGGGGCCAGCAATGGGGCCAGCAATGGGGCCAGCAATGGGGCCAGCAATGGGGCCAGCAATGGGGCCAGCAATGGGGCTAGAATCGGCCATGATAACATTTCGGGAAACTACAAAAGTCCCGAGGTTCGTGGAAATCAAGCACGTCAAACGACTCAATCGAGTAATTCAAATAATGCAAACAATGCAGTCCGTACAGCTGCTTCTGGTCTTGCTAATGATTCGATGCATGCCAATCATGCAGCTGCGAATGGACTGCCTGAAACTTCTGTCAAGAGCCCCATGGTGCTTTCTCCGGCACGTGCTGATTTGAGAACAAATTCAATGACAAGTACACAGTCTGGGAAAAGGCTCAAGTCGATTTTGAAACAAAGCAGTTCCGCCAATGCGGCTGCTGCAGTTGCTGCCGCTTCTTCTGATGAGAAATCAAATGACCGTGGTCATAATCAGGTATTGCCGGATAGTAGAGTTCCTGATTCCGGTCGGCAAAATCCGCGTCCGGCCTCCTCGAGACTCCAGCCGGCTCCTGAACTTGAGGCTGCACCTAGGCTTAACTCTATGACATCTGGCGGCACCTCGATCAAGTTCTTGGACAAGGTCGAGACCATTCCTTACACGTATACCGAAAACTATCAGGAAATTGCGAACGAGGAGAAGCACAAAAAACAGAAGGAAAAGCAGAACAACGTCGACCTCTACAATAAAGCATTACAGGTGGCGACTGAAAAAGTGTATGGCTCTCCACGCTCAGATGGGAGCTACGCCTCTGGAGGTTTTGGCCAGCCGAGCCCAAAAATAGACGAGATCCAGGAATTTGCCGAGAAAAAGTCCGAGAAGAAGTTGAAGACTGACGAAAAGAGAAGCAAGATCGAGGCTTCGGGCGTCAGCAAGAACTATGTATACACAAATCACCATAAAGACTTCACAATTCGTTCTTTGAGGGACAAGGGTGACGAGCCCACGACTTCGCGGAAAGAACGCGCGAAAGAAGAGAAGCGGCAAACAAAGGAGGAGGAAAAGAAGCTAGCAGATATGATTAAGGTGGCCGAAAAACAGAGGAAGCAGGAAGATAAAGAGGCGAAGAAGCGGGAAAAATTTCATTTCCCCTTGTTTAAACGCAACAAGAGACAAGGTAGTGTTGGTAGCTCGAGCTTGGGGTCTGCCGAGGCAAAGCAGTCCATGTCGAGCGAACAAAGCCAGCCAATTGTAAGAAGTCCTAATTTTGCTACCCCTGACGTGGTACATGAGCAAGCTGCGCAAACTCAAATTTCAGAAGAGCCAATAGCAGAAGAGAAATCAGTACTCCCTAAGTTTGCTACTCCTGTGCAACAGCCGATTGCGACATTCACTGAGAACTCTGCTTTACCGTCTCCGGAATATGGAAAGACGCCCATGACGCTCGACCCAAAATCCCCCAGCTCGGTCGACCTGAGGGATCAAGTAAGGAAGGAATTTTGGGCACAACCAACGTATATGGAGTCTAGCAAGGAGCCCGAAGGCAAGAAGCCTCTCGAACGCAGTACAGATGCAGAGCTTCTGTTGACAAAAACTCATTCTTTTGACGATGATGATGACGAGTTTGTCGATGTGCCGGACAATCTTGGAGATGATGTCGACAATAGAAGAACTGCAATTCCCGCTTTCGAGCGTGAGGAATCCTTTCCCGAGAGAAAAGACTTGACTTTTGGCCAAAAAACGTTGATTGATGCAAAGCAAGTTGACATTACTAACTCGGAAAGCGTCAATTCCATCAAGGTTCCTGAGCGAAGAGACTTGGCCCATCAGCCTGAGCCTGTCGTGCCATTTGATATTGTCAAATCCCGCATTCTTGCAGAGCACAGGCAACTGGAGCAAGTTCCGGTCAAATCGGGGGATCTTCAGACTGAAAACTTTCCGACTTTAGTCAGTGGTGCTGGTGGTGTTGCAGAAGTTTTGAGTCAAAGTGACGACAATCTATATCATCCAAAGCAGAAGACTGATGAAAAATACTCTGACTTGACCAAACTCGATATTAGCCCCAAGATTTTTGAAACTCGTGACGATCTGCACATTGCAAACTCTCTTTTCGACCAAAGTGAGAAATCTAGGAGGAACGAGGACCCGAGATTCCCAAGCTACGACGCATCCGAGACAGATCAGCTCCCAGTACCAGATCTCACCTACAAGAGTAATGTCGAAGAGAAGCCACAAAGTGAGCCCTCTGCGGTGGTCAATCATCAAGCTCGAACTAACAAAGGGCAACCACAACCTCCCGAAAAGGTTGCTGAAACAGCTCAAGGGTCAGGAACAAAAACCGAAAGTGTTGCTCCCAGATTTGATGGATCTGTGGATATAAGCTCAGGTTCTGTTGTTGATGTTGGAGCAGCGCAAGCCACTCATCATACCGATCCAGCCAAATCCTCTCGCGGGCATGAGGATGCGCGTGTCGCTCAAGAGCACAATGACGATGCAGCAGAGGTTAAAGAGAAGCCCAAGAAGAAGCACAGTAGGTTTAAAAGGGCGATTGAAAAGTACTTCATCAGCAACTACTCGCGTTGAACCCGCTGTTGCTAGGGAAAGGCTTCAATTATAATGTTCCTCGGCCTATTTGTTTCTAGGGGAGAAAGTAAGATGAGATACATAGTTTTCTTTTTGTACGCTACAGAAACCTACTTCAATTCTCATCTAGCAAAGTCCGATATAGAAATTCTAGAGGGTCTCGCACAACACTGAACTGCTATAATGCATCACTTGGCGGCCCATCAATACATCAGATTTTCAAGAATGTTAACTTTTTGTCTATCATTTGAAAGCAGCTATACAATTTTGCGTCAGATCATTATTCATACCCATCTTTAGTCCGTCATCAACTTCACACAAACATAACCCAGAGACAAAATGCAAAACTCATATTTCTTTGGCTCCAAAGGATGCTTCAATTATTGGGAAGCTCGTCCAACTGGAGAGAACAAGAAAATCGTGATCTTTGCTGAGACTTGATAGTAAAGCAGTCGGGATTAGTATATCCACTTTTATCAAAGCAGACCGTAGTGTTGGAAAATTCAGCATTTTTGATGTTTTTCGCCGTGCCGTAGACTGATTGTGTACATCTCATTCTTGTATGATGGCCGACGAAGTTTTGAACAGAAGTAAACACCCGTCTTGGCTCTGCGTGATGGTTTCGTTTGCTGACGAATACAATGAGGCACACAAAACTCGCAATTATTGCACTAACAATGACCAAAAGCAAAAGTCCTCCGAGCCAGGGATACCACTTGAAACGCTTTATTTGCTTTTCTATACGAGACAAAAAATTACGCTGGGGCTGGGTTTGCGGTGGCGGGATTTGTAATTGTGTGATGATGGGGTTTTCTGGTGTTGTCTTCAGGTAAGGAGGAAGCGTCTCCTGGGACCTCAAAGGCAGTAGAAAGACGCCGGACATTAGATGTTTGATTTTTATTTTTTGAATGAAAATGATCTCATGAATTTATAGGTCTAAAAGAGACTTACAGACAATTATTACAGTGATTGTGAGCCACAAGAAGGCGGTGTAGGTACATTTTATGCTTATGAATATTATGCAGCGAGCTTGAACTTGCACCTGCGATTTCCATTGAACGTTGACACTGATGAGAGCTTGACATGCCGATTAAGTATTTTAATTTGACTAAACCTTGTCTGCCCATTTAAGGATTAGCAAACAAAATTGTGGCAAAATTAATTTTGACTCGAATATGAGACACAAGTTTCGATTGACCACAGACTATTTATTTACGCTCATGCGCATGGTGGGAGATCTCGAAACTAACTCAAAGACAGAAAAAGGAATCCTGATAAGAACCTTTTAGAACTTTTCGGGAAATTTTTTTAGAAACTGTTTGCTCTTGAATTTTTTCACTGAGTGTAAAATCAAAAATAGATCATTCATTCACGAGTAATTTTGGTCTGGCTCAAGTCTAATGCCTCGAACGACGCTTTGATTCATGCTTTGGGATTTGATTCCTTTCTTTCAATTCGTGACAAAGAGGGGGGGCATGCGTTCTGTTTTGGGGCTCTTTTTTTAGTAAGTATAACACCTCTATCATAAAGGCGGCTCTTTGCGAGATCTCAGGTCAACAGAAAATAACTGTATTTTTCTATTCCCCTTCACCTCACTAGCGCTGGGCTGCTATGACCCCGAAACACAAAACTTTGTGCTATGCTCTCTCAAATTTATGAAAGCAAGTACTCCTTTTTGTGAATTTACTTACTAAAACTCAGCACGGTTGTAATCACAAGTTGGCATGGCCCAAAGGGAGGCTTGCGACCACGAGGAAATCCACTTCCACGAGGTTTTAACCTCTTTTGAAAATCCCGACAAACCCCATTATTTATGACGCCTTGAACTTACTTTTCAAAGCATGGGCATTCGTCAAGAAGAGTCCTTAACTACGATATAAAGGGCAATAAAAAAGAGAGATAAATATCTACTTATAAGCATATAAATCATCAGGGCTCGGATCCTTCAAAAAATGTTCATGTTGCCCGATGCCGAACATGATAGAGCCAAGAGAAGAGCGGAGCTCATTTGGCACTCGTAAAGCAACAGACCTCCACTCTTCATCTTGGCTTGAGTGAAAAAATTTATACCCTCACCGATCTCATCATGAGTAAACCTCCTGTCCCTATTATGACCAATCCAATAGCCACAATGCTTATATAAATCACATATTCTTCTGGAACACAACTTTTTGATTGGGGTCTTTCTGATAACTCTTCTTCCCTTGTGTGGGAAGGAGGAAGGTCTGATTGTGGATTAGCGGGGCATAATCCTTTGTTACTATTACTCATCTTTTGATAGTAATCTGGGCTGGGAGGAAATGATTAAGAGTAGCACCTGTCAAAAATTGAAAAAAGATTAGGGAATTTTTTACCTTAAAACATTTGAAGTATGGCCGCAATCCGAAAAATCTTTTTATTTTTTTGTAATCTGCCAGACCCAGGTGTGACGTTCGGGAAAGTATCATCAGTCTTGCCCATTACTCAAAACCAATCGAGAAAACAGTAAGAAGAAAAAAAGAAAGAAAATAGTAAAATAATGCCGCTTCCACGCTTATTCAAAGAAATCCAGCATACACCAAGCAGATTTGAAAGATTGGAAACCCAACTTAAAAAGTCTGAGATATTTTTTCCTTTGACTACATGGTGAGACGGTGCTCAAACATCTTTGGTGTAATTCTTCGGAAACCAGCTAGTATGACTATGAATGATAGCTTAAAATTGCATATCTTCGTGTCATTTTTGGTATTGTGAGATGCTGGATTCTACTGTTTCTATATCTTCTGTATACTACTGACTCGAGTATTGCTAGTCCTACTTGATGTTTGTCCTTGAAGCGAGCACGAGAATCGATTAGTACAAATTTTGGGAAACAAAAAACTAAAAGAGTTCATAAAGCACACAAAAGATGAAAGAATTGTGAAGTATATATCAGATTTAAGGCGCAGACGCGAAACCTCAAATTCTCGTGCACGTTACGACTTGCGAGGCAGATATCCAGGTTCTCGAAAAACATTCGACCTTTTGGCCTACCAAGCTTTTAAGAATTTTCGAGATTCCAAATTCAGGATCCCAGATTCCAAAATCGTTCATTTTCAGGCGTAAGGGTCCCTTCTTCTTGAACATTTTTTTCTTGCGTGGTAACTTGAAGGTCTATTGCCGTTAGTCATATGCTATCTTTCCACTCGTCTGAGGACACACCAAAAACTCATTTTTGTCATTTGAAGGTTTGGTTCAAAAAGAAATTTCAAAAGCAAAAACCGACAATAAAAATATCTATCAATATGAGAAGCCAATATTCAGAAATTTTGGTTGGACGAGCCGAGGAAATTGAAAAAAAGAAAAAAAAAGAATACATGAGACTAGTCGTAGGCGCAAAATTGCATTGCCATGATAAAATTCTCAAGACTTCTTTTAATAGGTCCTACGACTTGTGATTCAATCCAACCTTTGCGTATGATGGAAACATGTCTCGAAATGAATCCATGTCATCACCCAAACGAAAAAAGGGGACGGCTTCCTTCTCCGCGATCGCGTGATTTAATATCAGGTACAATTCGAAGTTTTTCAAATATTCACTTTAGTCATCATTACAAGGTTTTGTATCAGATATGGCTGCTCTGAAATAGATCATTGCTGTTGTTATGCTTGCATTGGCTCTTTCATACAAACATGGTAACAACTCCTCAGCATTTTATGCCGTGGTACCCAATGAGCATAACGTAAACCAGCTTTAAAAGTAACCAACATTTGCCTGGTTCTGTTTCAAATCCTTTTGGTGGTGTGACATATATCCTTTCGTTTTCAGGTAATGGAGCGTTTAAATACGCCAGTTCTATGTCGAGGTGATGTATCGGGTAGTCGTATTCTGTCGCCAAGGCGGTCAAAAATCTGATGGACAGTAAGTCCGCTACTGGTGACAGAATCTTGCATTTGTTGTAGTGGATTCCTTGGATCTGTCTGAAACCTTGCACAACACATCTGGCTTCAAATATTGCTTCTTTGAGATCGTCTTCTTTGTATGAATATACCCATATCATTGGTATTAATGTCGTCCCTTCGGGTATCAGGCAAATTTTCATAACTCCAAATTGTTCAAACTTTTTCATTTCTTT
>JAKTYO010000075.1:8962-21954 GCA_030578735.1 Metschnikowia noctiluminum | reverse complement strand
AAAAAAAAAAAAAAAAAAGAATACATGAGACTAGTCGTAGGCGCAAAATTGCATTGCCATGATAAAATTCTCAACACTTCTTTTAATAGGTCCTACGACTTGTGATTCAATCTAACCTTTGCGTATGATGGAAACATGTCTCGAAATGAATCCATAGATATGGCTGCTCTGAGACAGATCATTGCTGTTGTTATGCTTGCATTGGCTCTTTCATACAAACGTGGTAACAACTCCTCAGCATTTTATTCAAATATCACGACGAAGGCTGATCATCGTGAACTGCCGCCTTTTCTCTTGTCTCCCATGTTTTTATTTTCCTTTTGAGACTGTAAAATCAGACCTGGAGACTTTGGGAGAAGGCCATCAACTAATTGATGATTTTACCATTGGCACCAGATCAAAGACAAATGTTTCTTTGAACTCTGAAATTAAAGTTACATCCAGAATTGGTGATCTGACCACAAATATATATATATATACCAAACATGTCTTCTTCTCAAATCATGGGCCTAAAGCCTCGAAAGACAAATACATGTCAGGAGCGACAAGGTAATAAAATCTTGTGCAGTGATTTACCCGAGATGAATGCACTCGCGAGTTTTGAAAAAAAGATGCAAAAGAGAAAACTGAATATGCTACAGACTAATCACAAGTATCTACCAGTGATTCATGACACAGCCGTGACTTGGCAAATTTTGGAATTACGATACGAAAGACATGTTTCATCATAATGCTTTTTCCAATTTCGGCTCTAAAAGCCAAAAACTCAAACATAGTCCTCATCTCCATTCGTATACTTGTCGATTACTTCATGATTCTGCCATGATCTGGCATAATTTTGTCGTCAATCTGCCATAGTTTTGTCATGCATTTGCTATAAGTTTGCCGTGATTGTAGAATAATAGCAACGTTTACCAGGGACAGTCAAGACAAACCACTTGAAAACAAAACCATCATTATACTCTTATTTCATCATATCAAAGTCAATTTAAGTTCTGGCGCAACAGCTCACTTCAATTTGGATCACTCGTGAGAAATGAGCCATTTCTGTCTACAGAGGGCTTTCAGTCACGATAAATTTAGCCACCTAGAATGTTCCACTTTTTCGTGAGCCTACATTTCCATGTCATTGTCATTTCCATTATCGATCACTAGCATAAACTGGTTGTTGAATTTCGTGTCATCTTCGTATCGCTCAATATCAGATTCCACACCAAGGTATACGCCACCAACCCACATGTTCCCCGCCTTATCTTTGATTATTGCTAATGATTTCAGAAATACTGTCCAATCGATTTCTCCACTTTGAGAATATAACGACAAGCTGACTTAATTCCAGGTCCTTTTAATCAGGACTGGAACCCAAAAAGTGTATTAAACCGTGCAACACCTCTTCACGTAAGCACAATTCGGCCGTGATTGCAAAGATATTTTGCCATTGAAGCAGCCGTTGACACAAATTTCGTATAAGTCAATTTCTTTTCACGAACCTGCGGAGTATAATGTGGGCATGCCCTCTAAAAAACGTTTTATGTGTACGTATTATTCAGCCGTGATATCGTATTTCGAATCACGTTATACGGGACATTATGACAATGCGCAACAATGTTTCCAATATTATACATATTCGCGGGTTCTGGTGTTGTGCGGTATCGTGGAAACTGAACTTGGTGGCCAGAAAAAAAAAGTCTGCTCGAATGATAACAATTCGACCGCATCGATGTTAGCGGGCTCATCTCCTTGAGCGTTTTTTTGTTTAACAATAAATGGTACGAGCACTTTGTAAATGCAATGCGATCATCGCTGACTCGTTGGCGCTTAGCCTCATACTTTCTCTTTGGCTTAACTGATATAGAACGGTAGGTTTGTGAAGGTCGAGGCTATTCTATTGTTTTTAGGCGCCACACAATTTTGCGTTGTCGGATGCACGGCTGTAAAAGCGCAAGTCAGTTTCTGTATGTGGATTATCTCCGCGAATGCTCGACGCATGGTGATCTGCAACCGGACTGGCCAAGACTATTGAAAATTGGATGCACCAAAATGGAATTGAGATTTTTCTCGAAAGAAATTGCCTTTTGTTCTGTAGCCAAAATTCAAAATGAAGTGTTCTAGTAAATGTATCAACGAAGATCTAATGTACGTGCGTTGGCAGACTCACAAATTGGCAAACCGACTCCAAGAGCCGCGTTTCCTCACTTGAGCCTTTTAATGGATTCTCGCCGCAGCGTAGCACACGTAAGCAAAAGAAAAAAAAGGCGTTAGGATGGAATAAAACTTTTTCTAATCCTCAGCAACACATTTTGTCTCCTTTCAACTCCGCTTTATCCTTTATCTCCGTCATACTCTTTATCTCCGTTATGCTCTTTATCTCCGTCATGCTCTTTATCTCCGTCAGACCCTTCATCTCCGCGAATTTCTCAACATCCGCAACATACGTTATTTTCGCTAATTTTTTCCCCAATTCGATGAAAAGATCGAATTATTACTCTCTATATAAAGAAAATGAATTTGTTGTCAGTGGAAATTCTATCTCATCTTATCTAGCTTTAGTATGCCTAAAACCGTCATTGTCTCGGGCGCCACCGGATTAATTGCCCAGCATATAATCAAGTTGCTTCTCGGAAAACAGTATACGGTCGTGGGCACGGTGAGATCTGCTGCTAAAGGAGAACACCTCAAAACATTATTCAACTCCGACAAGTTTCAATTTGAAATAGAGACTAGCCTCGAGGCCGACAACGCTTTTGAAGAGACTCTCAGAAACCACCCTGAGGCAACAGTTTTTTTACATACAGCCTCGCCCGTCTCGTTCACGGTCAAGGATATTGAGACAAAATTGCTTGAGCCAGCTCTCAAGGGCACTGTAAACGCCTTGAAAGCGATCAAAAAGTACGGACCTCAAATCTAAAATGTAGTGGTCACATCCTCATATTGCGCCTTGGTTAGCACAAAGGATTGGAAGAATCCTCATCATATCGTCAACGAGAAAAGCTGGAGCAACAGTACTTGGGAACAGGCCAAAGAAAGCCCAGTAAATGGATATTTTGGGTCGAAGAAGTTTGCGGAAAAAGCAGCATGAGATTTCTTCGAGCAAGAGAAACCTTGTTTCAACCTCAACACAGTGAACCCAGTCTACGTCTGTGGACCTCAGGCGTTTGACTCAGAGGTGAAGGATAGGCTTAATTTCTGGTCTGAAATAATCAATCGCCTATTGAACCTCCTACCAGAATCTGAGATTCCAAAAGATGAAGGAACTTTCGTCGATGTGAGAGATGTGGCCAAGGCTCATTTGGCAGCATTCGAAAACAACTGGTGCTCTCGAAGGCTCCTTTTGAGTTCGGAGAACTTTTCAATTCAAAACATTGTTCAGACCATTGCAGAAAAATTCGAGCCTTTGAGATTGAGAATGCCAAAAAGAACTTCAAAAACTACCGAGCCGCAAGTTGCTTTGGCAGGCAACTGGGTCACTCGAGCTGCATTGGGCTTTCGGTTCATAGACTTAGAAACATGTGTAGTTGACAGCGTATCTCAAATTTAGTCGCTAGAAATTTAACATAGTGACTATTGTATATAGAATGTCAGTAATTAATCTTCCTGGTTTCTACAATCCAGGATTGTAGTTCAATACACGACAAGTGAGGTAGAAGAAAGATTCTTTTTTCGGCTTTGTCGAGTCTTTTTGCCTATAACACAATAGTCAAAATGGGCTCAGACACGTGCTGCAGGTCCCCCGTTGCTTTGCGAGAAATTTTTCCCGGAGTCAGAATTTTGACAATGGCTTGTGATCCAAATGAGGCAAGATGCTGGTGTCAAAAGTAGACCTTGCTCACAGTCAACAGACTAATTGAGTGTCAACCAGCTATTATGTTCGGTATTCGATGGTGATTTTTTCCGCTTTTGGTTGAGAATGTCAGGTCAGAAAAGGCATCAGTCTGAGGAACAAAAGTAATATCCAACTTCATGGTTGCATGCCCGTTCTTTAATGTTTGTGGTGGAATTTGATCAGCTGAAGCGAGCAAAACAATAGAAAACATAGCTTTCGGCAACGATGACCATAAAACTCACCTGCGGGCCTGCCTGATCATGGAAAAGCGCAAATAGAGTTTTTTGGTCAAACCATTGTACTTAGAAACATTGCAAATCAGCAAGATTATTCGATTTGAAAGACAGATAAAAAAAATGAGTGGAGCTTTAACCGAGTAGTTTTGAAACGCCAATCTTCACGCCCCTTCGACCAATCGTAGGATATAGACTTTTCAGATCAGCCGAGTCTTTGCGAAAAAATTGCACAGCGTTGATCGATTAAAAACTGTCCATTGCCCGATTTTCTATGGCCAATCCAAATAGAATGCTACAATCAAAACCCTCTTTCCAGAAAAGATTCGAAAATATCCCTTTTCTTTGATAGCACATCGCAAAGGTCGCTATGAAAGCAATCCATACAAGGCACAAACGAAGTGAGACACGTGGAATAAGGAAAGGCCAGTCGTTTCTTTCCTCGAGAAAAAGCTACAGTGTCGCAAAAGCGCTCAAAATGAGCAAGATTGGCCTTTTGAGTTGAAAATCTTCTTCTCAAAGATTTGCAATTTGAACAAAGGAAATGAAGATAATTGAGGTTGGGAAAGTACCAAACAATGCGGCATCTCCCGCTTAAGCCGTGCCCAAAATTCCCAAACTCAAAATTTTTGTGGTCCTTCAATTCTTTGACCTTATAAGGACCCGCGAGTATTCAAAGAATATCGAAAACCAAAAATTTCTTGAAACGCAGTGATGTCACTCCCACTTGAAATAGAAAGCTGCAGCAAGACGCCGCCACCCGAGCCACGTGAGACAAACAGTGTGTCTGATAAAGATACGCCACGTGACCTTCTTCCACGTGATAAATATCCACGTGACCTGTCACAACCTGCATTTTCCTTGCTGGCGCAGGGAACCCCGTCCAAGGAACTAGCCATGTCAGTTGTGGAGCTAGCAGCTAAATTCAAGCCGACGCAGGTCTTGAAAACCGACACCCAAACCAAAAGTGTGGTGCTCTTGGGGAAAATTGATGATACCGAGGCCATATGCTCGCTTGAGAAAACCGCGTTCTCTATTTCCGAGGTAGCCGAGGCCGCTCTCTCCAATGTCGTGGATGAGCTCCAATTGATCAACAATAATGACGTGTATTTCTGGGCATTAGCAACACTCGCGCAGGACCTGAAAACGTCTCCAGGCGTAAAAGTGAACTTCATCTTTCCAGCGTCGGAAACTCATATCCGAAAGTACACGGCCCAGGCACATCATATGGTAGCGGAGACCCCGGAAGTCTACCGCGACATTGTTCGCCCATTTATCGACACCCAAAGAGGCGATCGGATCCAATGGGTCTACAACATTTTGTATGAGGGCAAAGAGGCCGAGTCGTTTATCCATCACGACAAAGACCCCAAGTCCGGGTTTGTGCTTCTACCCGACATGAAGTGGGATGGCACCACCTTGGCGTCCCTCTACTTGATCACCATTGTAAACCGTAGAGACATATCCAGTGTGCGAGATATCGATGGGTCTCACGTTGAGTTTCTCCTGGAGCTTGCAAAAAAGATCAGACGTGTTGTCAGCGACCGGTACCCTGTGGCGGCAGACCGGCTCCGTCTCTTTGTGCACTACCAGCCCTCTTACTACCATTTCCATATCCATGTAGTCAACATAGCCCATCCAGGCTTGGGCGACGGGCTCAATGTGGGCAAGGCGATCTTACTTGACCACGTGATCGATAATGTCAAGATGGTGTATGATTACTACCAGAGGTGCACCATGCACTACCAGCTTGGGGAGAACCATAAGCTCTGGGCTAAGTTGAAGGCTGGGGGTGAGGAGATTGAGTGACTTCGAGGTTAAACCTCTTATGACCTTGATGGTTTAAGTTGGGTTTCCGTCATTTCAAGCAGTGTAAACTTCGCCTTGCTCGTGAAGAAGCTGTTTGCAGTCGACGTCTCCCGATTGTATATCGCCGAAATATGAAATTGACAAAAATAGCCTGAGGATCAGAAGTCATCATATGAGCCTCGAGATAGCCTCGTGGTTCTTTGACCGTCATCTTGTGCTCCCCTTTTTGCTCTTCTTTTCAATGGAGAATTAATAATGTATATTTTCCGACTCGCAAGCACGATTCTTTTAGGAATAAAAGCACATGGGGTGACAATACGAGACTGGGGGAGCTTTTTTCTCTCGAGCGACTTTCAGTTAACAAATGATAAAAGGCAAAGAATGTTTCGAAAGAAAGAAAAGGGTATGCCTTCTGATCAGTCTATACTTTAACAAAGCATATTCGGGGTAATGCAACTCCCCGCTTGTCCTATTTGTTCCATTGAGTTGGTTGAGATTTCTGACATTGAGTGTTTTGTCTCACGCCTATGTTCTATACTATCACGATCAAAACTGTAAAATGAGTCGGTGTTTATCACAGATCGCACCATTCTGGATTGTCATTGGTATTCCAATTTGGCTTTCAGGAAGTGGTTCCCCTTGTCGACAATAAAGGTTATTAACAACAAATGCCACATGAGTATCTGTGCCGACATTGGTAGTAACTTAGGAGGACACAATTATTACATAGAAACATCCTAATGATACATACAAAGAAGGTCTCAGGTGAAAAATCCGCTCATGTAATTAGACCCCTGTAAGCCTGCAATTAACCCTTAGGAAAACACAATCGATGCCTGAGTCTTTTTCCCTGTAGGTCCGTCTCTCACCCAAATTCACTGTGACCTGAATTCACTGTGGCTTAACGTGAACGTTCTACAACGCATCTTACATTCTCATAAATCTCCCACATCATGAATATCCCCACACACCTACCTCTATATCTAGTAATTGAACTCCGATGACCGTGCCTTCTCTGTCATCCGCGCCATACGCAACATCTTCTTTCTGGGATCTTCCTTCTTCTTTGCCGCCTCGCTGGTCAGACTACCTGAGGCTCTTCCAAGCTTTTTGGGGGTATCTCTCAAGCCAAACGCCTTGGCTAAATGGCCCAAATGCAACAGCTTCACATTGAAGTACATGCGCTCGGAGCCCAAATGCGTAGCATACGCCCGGATGTGCGAGACAAAGGCATTCAGCGCCTTTTCAAGTGCGGCCTTGTCTTCCAAGAGCCACCTCTCCACATCCAAATGCCACGTAGTCGCATGGATGTCCCACTTCCCTTGCTTGCTTTTTGGGTCCGGGCGAGCAGGTTTTTTGCCCTTCGAGTCTTCGGCATCCTCGGCAAACGTCTTTTCCAATAGAGACTCGTAGTTCACCACACGCACGCTTCCTTTCTTTGGATGCATCACGCGGATCTTGCCCTCGACATAGCCTTCCTCTTCTCCTGGAAGCAAGAAAAGCGTGGCCAGGCCCTGGTTACCTGCGCGAGCCAGCCGGCCGATTCTGTGCAAATGATCGTCCACGGTGAAAGGCGGGTCATATTCAACCACGTGCGCAATATTGGGCAAGTCCAAGCCTCGAGAAGCCACGTCTGTGCAGAAAAGAACAAGATGCTTGCCTTTGTTTTTCGCCTCGTCCAGGACAAACTCGTGCAATGTCGCAGTCCGCTGCTGCTGGGTCAACGAGCCATGGAGCCGCAACACAACGGTATTGGAATCGATGCATGGAGCGGTGCAAGCACAGAATTGGGGCGCTGCCTCTGCGCTCTCGCCGCTTTCCTTCTTCCCTTTGTGCTCTCTATCCCTTGTGGATTTCACCTTCTTGCCCTTTTTGTCGTCTTCGTTGAGTCTTTCGATTTCTCTCTCCTTCTCGCGCTCTTTTTCCCTCTGCCTCTGTTCTCTCTCATTCTCTCTTTCCTTCTCCCTTTCACTGCTCGACTTGCGCATCGTGGCAATTCCGCCTCGCGTGAACGCCTCGTAGTGGAAGTTGACCAGGTCCGAGCACGAGAAAAACACCATGGTTCGACGCACGCCGTCGTCTCCTGGCACCCCGGGAGCCTTGAGAGCCGCAGCCAAGGTCACCAAGCGCAATTTCGGAGGCACCACCACGACTTTCTGCACGAGCTGGTCCGGGGCCGTGGCGCCCGAGATGGCGCTGTGGCCGTCGACGGAGATCATGTGTGGCTTGGTCAAAACAGTGCTTCCAAGCTGCTTGACGTCATCGGGCATGGTGGCCAGGCACAACACGTTGACTCTTCTCGCAGGCAAGCCGGGCCACTTATGCATGGAGTCCATGACCTTCAGGCGGCGCAGCAACACGTCGGTGATAGTGGAAATGGTCTCCTGGAACCCGAGCTCAACCAACCGGTCGCCCTCGTCCAAAACAAGCCATCTGACTTGCGAGACATCGAGCGACTCTGTGTTTTCCAAGTGGTCCGCAAGCCGCCCGGGCGTGGCCACAAGCACGTTGACGCCCTTGCGAAACCTGGCCTTTTCGGATTTCTTCTTTTCGCCTCCAACAACGATGCCAGGGACTATTTGGTGGTGGCATCTGAGCACCGACTCCAACACAGCATAAATCTGCTGGGCCAACTCCCGCGTGGGCGTCAAGATCAAGGCAAACAACCCGCTCAGCCGCGAGATCTCCGTGCTTTCGCGCATCAACTTGTCCAAGATCGGGAGTGCAAAAGCTAGTGTTTTGCCCGACCCGGTCTGGGCCTTGACGAAAAGGTCGGTTTCGCCGCCAAGAAGCCGCGGCGCCACGGCCCGCTGGACCTCCGTGGGTGTCTGGTATTTCATGGCCAGCGTGAGGTGCGAGGCCAATTTCTCATGGAGGCCCAAGCCTTCAAAAGTACTGGAGTCTGTGAGAGGTGCGTTGGACGGCTTGTGCGACGTGGTCGCCTGCGCCGTTTCCTTGAGAGACGCGGCGTTTTTCGACGTAAATAATGAGGACACATACGAGCTGTTCTTGCCGCCCTTTTCGCCGGAAGTTTCCGAGAATTTTACCCGTTTCGACAGGATGCCAAGTTGCTCAGGCTCTGGTCTTTTTGCAAGCACAGGACGAGCCAGCACTGGCGCTGATTTCGAGTCGTTTTTCTTGTTTGGAGCGGCCGCGTCTTTCATCATGTCCTCTGCTTGAGCCTGCAAGTTTCTCATGGTGCCCGACTTCATGTCAATGCCGTTCGGCCCAGAGGCTTGTTTCCATTCTCGGCCTTGCAGCTTGAGCTTCATATTGCGGCGCTCTTTCCACCGGCCGCCCGAATACGTCACGGGTTTTTGCGCTGCAGGCATCTCGCTGGCCGTTTCTGGCATGGCGAAGTTAAGAATCAAGCCGTCATCATCCATCGTGTGTTTGAATGGTGGTTTATGAAGGTCTGTGGAGATACTTATTTGAGAGTAGATTTATTGATTTGGTCGGTGCGCGATAAATTCAGTGGGCCCGATGAGCTCGATGCACCGCGGCATGCGGAGGGGTTGTATGCAGGTATGACTAGAGAGAGCCGCGTCCAGTGGTCTACGACGTGGAAATATATTAGAGGTAGTTGTCGAAGAGTCGGTGGCTCACCTATTTCCGCAAAGAATCTGGGAATCGAGCGGAGTTTTAGAAAGAAGTGCTTCAAAAAGGGTTTAGATACGAATTAAGCAATTTTTCAGCAAGTTTGGTTTTTTCACGGCACTAGTAATGATCTAATAAACAAGACAGGCAGTGAGAAAATTTAATATTTGTAGAGTACATTGTAATGCTTCTGTCGAGAGTAACATATCAATTTGTAAAAAAACATTGTCTTCTAGGCATTTCAGTAAGTAATCTTTGACACAATATGACAAAAATAGTCAATTGTACCTAGGTTTCTTCAAAATAAAAAAAAATAACAGAAAGAGGTTGATCTTCTGCAAAACTTCCTTTCCAATGTTGAAGTCAACTGACATTGTCGGTTTAGCGAAGTTCAATTCCTGATGTGTCACTTGAAGGCAGCACAAATCATATTATTAACCAAAACCTGGAAGCGTGATCTTTTGACCGACTCACTATAAAGTCAGCTTGAGATATATCTTTTTATAAGAAATTATGCCAAGAAAACACCGAGGGGAAATTCACATCTGCTTCCCCCCTCATCTTTCAACGTGTTGTTCACAAGAGCTGCATCTTCCAGCTTCTTGCTGGACCTTTAGTGAGTGCGTGAAAGAGAGTACTTTCAGACCCACAAAGATCCAAGGCTTCAGAACCAGATCAGAACTCTAAGCTCAGCAGAATTTCGCTCGAGTCTTAACATACTTAACTTTTAGTCGATTTGTGTAAATAGAACTGAAAGTGGGGCTCCTATTGACCGTGTCCAGGAGCATTCGATCACCATTGAGCGACCTCACCATTCAGCGACCCCAACCAAGCATGATCTACAAGTGTGATGATGAAATAAAGAGAAAGCACAAAACTATTATTAGGACAGTTGAATCTATTACGAGAGGGTTTTGTATATAAGCTATACCATGGCTAAAGGGGCTTGATTCCGTGGTTTCTGTATACTTCGCTTTCTCTGACTTTAGGAACAAATTTCGTCTCCGGCAAAATCGTTCATTTGTTCTTTCCCATGAGATAAAGACGAAAAAGGCCAAAAAATTCATATCGAAAGACAAAACCAGAAGCCGATTGCCAAATAAATCTATAACTTTGACCGGAAAATCTCGGCAAGTCTCTAATGAATGACATTCACCAATATGACTAATGAGACTAGTAAGAATTTGTCATCCAAAAGAATACCAGGGGGTTACACCGCCACGGGGCCCCTGACATAAAACCCCTAATCACACAAAACGCGTCTCTGTATGTAAAAAGTCGATTTGGTCGAACCCCCATATGCACCGGCTTCTTGTTTCTTGGAGAACTGAGGAAAGAGATCGAGGGATATCCGCGTTTGTAGAAGAGTCGATCCTTACCTCATCACTTGGATGTCATCGCCCTTTTCGCATCACCACAAAAGCCACTCAGTTTTCTGCGCCAATCGATACCCGATTGCATCCGTGATGAACCCCAAAAAACCTCTATTTTTATTTGAGCAGTCTATTGAGAACCTTATAGAAACTCATCTAGAACCGTAGACGCCTCGACAGGCTCTGTGGCTGGGCTACTTAATTTTTTCGTGATTTGCTCAGTGGAGCTATCCTGCCCGCTAAACCAGCTGAGACCCAGCCACTCCTCCTCATTAAACCTCTTCACGTGACGCAAGCACGAGCCCACTCCGCCTCCGACATGTCCATCCGTGCTTGGGTTATTGCCTGGCTTCGAGGCCATCTGGAGAACTTGCACGGCGCTCAGTTTCAGCGGGTCTACAGCCGAATTCTCCTGTCTCGTCTGTTGGTACCGCGCGGTATCTAAGTCGTCGATATATTTAAACAGCGGCCGGAGCTGGGCAGTCGAGTCGAGCGGGAGCAACACGATTTGTTGTTCGCCGTCTTTCTCGATAATCCGGCCCACATAGAGCCCGCCGTTTGTGTCTGTGAGCACCCCCTGAAGGTGCACATTCTCCACACGGCCACCGAGCTCCTCCGCGCGGCCATCATTATAAAATTTTTGCGTGTTCATTGGCGTTTGTAATTGCACAACTTTGCTATTTGGTTTCACCAAGGCTTTCAAGCCGTTGGCGGCGAAGTTCTGTGCCTTGGGCCGCCCAGAAAACTGGAGAACATGAAGCGACTGCAGCTGTCTATGTGGAAGCGACCCGTGGACCATGGGGATGCTTTTTATTATGGGATCATCATCTACTTCTGGTTCTTGCTCTGTGGTGCCAGTAGGCGTGCTGAATTCCTGGGTTTCGCCCGTATCGGACACAGGCAGCATATCCTCGTCTTCTGCCACAAAAAGGTTGTTTTCATCCATGTCTATAAATGTGGGTCGTGGATATTTTTTAGGTGTTGTTGACAAGATAAGGTGTCACGTAGCTTTGGGTACTGGAATTTCTACAGCTCCGATGTCAGTTAATGTGCCGGCCGCGCATCTCATCGTCTGCCAGGCCGCACGATTTTTAGTGAAGCTTTGGATGGTAAGTAATTGGGTTCATGCAAAAGCGGAACAATTTATACAAAAGTAGTGCCAAATTGCTTTCCAAGAGACTTGAAAAATCAATGTTCAGATCGAAAATTTCTCTGATCCGATAAACGTTGTGAGATGATAAAATTCGAACGTGGAAAAGTGGAACTAGATGATGAATTGGTGGGCGCCGAGTGCGAATTAGGCTCCAGCCTCTTGGAGAGGCACTCGACAAAGACTATGTGAATAGCATTAGACAATGGGAATAAGCAGAATTCCGATTAATGGCTTTAATTTGAGCAGCCATTGAAAAGAAATCAATCCGGCAAAAAGAAAAGAAAATCGAGGTAAGTATAGGTCTTTATCAATTGTCTTAACACTTATGGCAGAAGTACATGCACGCGGGATTCGAGAAATGAAGTGCGAATAGAATGCAAAGTTCAAGGTGCTTTGAGGCTACTTAAAATCGCATGTACTTTAAGAGTCAAACTCATGTTGCTTTTCTTTTCGAAGTATCTTGCTTTGCTGTCGATATAAACAATTGAGAAACAACTTTTCTCCGGTCTTCTCTTAGCATCAATGAGTATCCTACAATTTTTCATTTGTTTTTTTGTTTTTTTTTGTTTTTATTGGCCATGTAGATATAAAAAAAAGCAAACTCGAGCATGGAGCTCCAGGCGAAAGCGGAAAAAGACGTATGGAATTTTGAAATATTGAGCCTTCAAACTTTTCCCGCCAAGTGATAGTGATCAGGTATCTCAAGGCGAGAAAATGCTGGCTGCATTCATCACTCAAAAGAATGGCTGGCCAATCTTCAAAGCAACCCAGTGCCAAGGGTCGGCAGAAGCCTCCGCATCTCTTTTGAAGAAAGGTTGGCCGATTTTCAACGCAACCCAATGCCATGGGTCTGCGCTTCTCTTGAAGAATGGTTGGCCGATCTTCAAGGCAACCCAATGCCAGGCCTCAGCGTCTGCCTCAGCGTCTCTTTTGAAAAACGGCTGCCCGATTTTCAAGGCCACCCAGTGCCAAGGGTCAGCCTCAGCGTCTCTCTTGGAGAAATC
>JAKTYO010000074.1:0-32098 GCA_030578735.1 Metschnikowia noctiluminum | reverse complement strand
TGTTTTTTTTTTTTTTTTTTTTTTTTTTTTTTTTTTTTTTTTATAAAGCTCTCTCCATTGAGTCAAATTCTTTTGGGCCACGTCGGCACTCCTCTGCACTTTCATGTAGCCAGACTCAAACATCCAAATGGAGCAGAGATTTGAGGCTCACGGAAGCGACTTAACATTTGTGCCGCAAATTTCTCACATACCAGGCATGTGAGTTCGGGGTCGGAGATTTTCCCTAAAGTTTTCCAGAGTAGTTTTTGTGATAAAAACCCGATCCCCTCGATCTCCTTTGCGTAATCTTTGAAGCTGAAAAGGAAACACATTTTTTAGTGCACAATTATCGTCTTACACTCCGATAAAGCCTACAAATCTAAAGCTTTGAATCCGGATGAGAAGACTTTAGCGACTCAAAGGTCTCTCGATTGATAAGTTCGAAGCTGCTTTCTATAGAAACCATTCTCATGAGGTCGCAGGTTGCAAGCTTTGTATGGAAGTATCGAGTCATATTGAGGTTCATGCCGTCTAAATAATGTGCAATCGATTCCAGTAGTGACAAACGTTCTTTTTCAGTTGGAAGCTAAATGTCTTTTTTTGGCTAAGTTTCCTTTGAATTGATCTAGAGTTTTGATGTGTCTAAGAGTAAGATTCACTGAAATCAATTTCTCGGAAAAAGAAGTCTATTCTCATTCCTAACAGTTGTGCTGTACCGGTCAATTTTGTATAATTCGTGGGAGTGGGTCAAAAAGGTGGATAGCGTCATGAGCCACTGTGTGCCGACTTGGATTGTTTTTCTCTATTTCTGAACACGAAATTGGAAAAACACTAGCTCACTCATGGATAAAAGAGAAAAGACAATCAACCTTATTGCTGATGCTTCAGATAGACTTGATGAACTCGATGAGTTTGAAGATCAAAAAGAGGACTCATAGACGGTTTTGACCTTTTTTCACGACTGACCGCCGGAGAAGGAAGCTTTCAAGAGTCGACAAGGAAGTGGATTTTCGTATATTCTGGGAGCTATATTCCAAGCCTCACACTCAGCCAATTTAATTGTGACATAAACTTGTTGTAAATTTCAAGAAACAAAAAGGAGGGAAGCTGTCTTTTTGAATTATTTTCAACTCACGTGCTTAAGAATTCACAAAAACTTTCGAAGACCTTATCAGAAATCTGTCTTTGTTTATACTCAAATTGAAAATACTCCGTTACTTTCTTGTGTTATTCCTTTTAGACAAAGTGCAGCCTGAGCTTTCTGCCGAAAAAGAACAATCGGGCAGAAACATGGTTCATGCTCTTTCGGCTTTTTCAAAACAAATCCCTCAGTGTTGGATGATCTTTAACATTGACACGGATACTTCGAAGTCTCTGAGTTGGACTTCTGAGAGTTAAGCGTTTCTCCGAGTGTTATGAGGATTCTTATTGCTTTATTCAGGGTTTGGACTTGTGTAAATTCTTCAAGATCAAACACAGGTTAGTGTCTCCAAAATAACATAACGCAAAGTAAAATGTGTAGAATAAAACATAAGCTACAGACTGTGCGAAAGCTTAATCTACGTACATAGAGCTATTACTTGTACAAAGCTATCAATTTGGGGCTATTTCTCTTTTATCTCTATTCAAGATTGAATTTGAAACCACTTGTAAGAATCAAGATCAGAAGTTTACTGGTCAATTTGTGTAATTATCAATGAGTTCTTGCGATTGAAATCAGGAGATCTCGCCGTCCAAGTATCTATAAAGGGAGTGTGGACAGAAGTAGAAAGTTGCAAGCGTTATCTTTTGACCCAATGAACCCGCCTTCATCCCGCGATACCGCCGTCTCGGATTCCATATACATCCAAAGAGCAATTCATTTTATCTGCTTTGCCGGTCTTGGCTTCAGCGTTATGTGCAACTCTGTTCAGGTTAAATTCGAAGAATTGTCACTGAGACTTGTATGAACGTCCTTTTATAAAAAGTATCAGCTACTACGTGGTTTCCCGGATCTTCACAGTAACAAGCAAAATACGTCACATAAATTGCTTCTCCTTCTCAACCCATGTTGAAGTATTACGACCCCTCTCGAAAAAAAATATTAACTGCAATAAAGCCATGGGATCTACAGTCAAGGGGACCATGCTAGAGATTAAAGACTCATCATCAATTTTGAGAGAGTACTACAAAGTGTAACACTCTGACAAAGCCCCAGTGTTCTCACGTAAACAACAAACAATTCGGGAATACAACTATTTTGGGATGTTGGATTTTTTTAATAGTCTAGCTGACCCATCCAAGTACTGAAGAGTAAGCTTAGATGTCTTTCGCGATAACCTAAACCCGAAAATTCGCTTGGCTTTTGGATCAAGGTCGAAAAGATCATCATCCACTCTCCCAATATATTCGTGTTGACTACCGTTATGCAGATTCCTTGACAGACTTAGTGGCCTCAGAACAATTCAAATTTCAATTATATCCTTTCAACATTTGTCTCAACATATAGTTTTGCCTCGACACTGTGCTAATTGCACGAATCAAAGACTTCAAGCGAGGCTCGTGTTGCCAGACTGACAAATCATGGTTTCTCAAGGATTTCAATCGTTTACTTTGTCTTCTGATTTCCATTTTGAGCTCTTTCCGAAGCACTGAATCAAGTTCATTATAATATGGGAAAGCCTCCATGAGTCGCGCATGAGTCTCTTTAATGTTAATGACCTCGTTTCTGAATGCGTGAAACGTGCTATAAAAGTTCGGGTCTTTTGTGGTGTGTTCAAAATAGTCTGGGTCTTTTGTCTTGCTCGAAGCCTTCTGGTGCATTCTTCTTTGGCTCCGCTGTTCTATTGTAATTCTTGAAGTTTGAGACAGAGACAGCAAATGATTGGATGTGGGGTAAAAGTCTTGATGAACTGAGCTGTTCCGAATTTGGTTCTTTGGGTCAGAAAAGTGAAGCACAGGCTGGTATTCTAGTGGCTTGTTCTTTATAAAAAAGGGGACTGTAGCTCTGTCTTGTTGAAGTTCATCTGATATGGGCTCACTCCAATCATACTTTGGACCGTTATTGAGAGGAAGAAGACTTGTTGCATTGTCTATTTTTACTTTCATAATCAATTTCGGGTAATTGAAGGCCCCTGTGGCTGCAGCCAAAATCACTTGGAGGAGAAAAAGGGCTTTCATTTTTGGAAAAGAACAATAATTGTTTGGAGTTCCGGTATTATGTTTCTTCAAAAGGCCTTGACATACTTATATGATTAGCGGCTCGTTTCATTTTGCGCTTTACTTGATGTCATGAAGTTTTGAAAGAATCGTCATTCGGGAGCCCAATACTTTTGAGATCTCAGCTATGCCAGCAGAAGCTTGAACCGGAGGCGTATCAAATTCTAAGATGGCTTTAGGCCTGGTTTTCTTGAGCAACCGAGTTTAATGTGTGAAAGTGGTTTCAACGTTGAACACAAGCTATGAAAGTTTGATTAGATTTGATGTATAGCTTTTCCGAACCGGTAAAACACTCCATTTGCTCTCAAATCCATCTCAACGGATATTCTGATTCTCGGATATTTACATTCCGTTTGGGTTCACATTCCGTCCCATCACGGAATCTACAATAGTCCCAATTTGAAAACTATTTTGGACTGGATTAAGTGAAATTTAACATAATACCAATAGTCTTTCGAGGGCGTTGGGCTATGGTCAGGGTCTCGTGGAATGTACACAAAATAACCCTTCCCGAAAGTCAATTGCTGACAATATTGGCCGAAATCACGCCGCTCTTCTAGGCTATAATTCCACTTTCCTGTAAGCGTGCCTCTTTGATTCAGTGCTTGAAATTGCTATGGTGGGAAACCCCAGGAAATTTCAATGAGTATGATTCAAGTCATTCATTCTTCGGATCTCAGCAGTGTTACGCGATCTCATTCAAATTTGGCTTTCGGGCACTTAATCTTCAGAACTTATAATTTGCTCGTTTCGTAGTCTTTTCTTTGCAGCTTTGGAAGTTGCGGAAATTCGTGGGTGAAATGCACTGAAGGCCTCTCGATTATGTTTGTCTACTGTAGCCGACTAGATTTTGGAGTCAAGACTTTATGCTTTAGTTCAAGGCCAAGGGAAAACAATCGTCTTTGGGATTCCTGATTGACGTATTGACTGGAGACGATGACAATTTTTCTATCTCGATTACACACTCGATTAATTCTCTCAAATGCTCGTGAGGCTTTGCCCCTCTATAATCAGATTTGTTAGTTGCAGTAACTTTGGCAAAATTAACGAGTGTCTGTGTAAGAGACAACCCTAAACTCATTAAACTTGGGCAACTAGGCGCTTTTCCCAAAGGTTTAAAGTCTCTATATCCATAACACTATAGGTGCTTAGTCCGCAAAGGATAGCTCGATCCCTGGATGCAGCAGAAAAGCTAGTTCCAAAATGCACGCTTCAAGCGAAAAACGGCCTTATGAAGCACTTAGCATAAAAATAAAAGGAATTTGACTTAGAAGGCTTTTCAAGCTTGTCAGAGCTTCTTGGTGACCTGTTTCATCAAGTGCACAGCATGCACAGAACAAGAGACTTGATATCATTTGACGTCTACCTGTCTTTGGGCTAGTAGAAGCACACGTCTCATGAAAGCACAATGCTCGTGAAAGCAATAATTTTTTGAAAGCACGAACTTCGTGAGAGCATGAGTATTTCAAAAACAAATACACAACGTACCAAATTCCTCGAAGCATCGACCTCACACCAGACAAACCCTGGAACTGTTCGTCTTCGATAAGCAAAAATTTCCTTCGCAACACATTCCCCTCCAAACCCCTCTTCAGAACCCCCTCAAAACACCAACTTCTCGCGCGAGTAAGTGGGGATCTGCCTCTCCCAGTCCAGAGCCTGGTCCGCCCGCAACTTCGGGTTTGGGTTGTTGGTCCGCATCGACAAAAGCGCGTCCAACTGGGCACGCGGGTTGGAGATCTCGTAGATCCCGTCAACCACACGGGGCCCGGCCTTTTTGTGGCTCTTCAGCTCGAGCGACACAAGCGCCTGGTTTGTCAAGGTCAACGTGAAACTGTTTTGTGCCAAGGCGTCGACTTTGGAGTCGATGATCTCGCCCAACGCCTTGAGCGTAGGCACGGACCAGTTGAAAAGACCCCCGACATCGACCACGACCTGCACAAGCGTCCATGAATCGTGGGTGTTGGTGTTGATAAGCACGTTGAGCATCCGCTCCAACCGCTTGGTATCCGCGTCGGCCTCGCGGCTCAACAGGTCCCGGAGTTTCTCGGTGATTTGGGGCAACGGGTGGTCTTTGAGGAGACGGGACATCGTGACGTCCAAGAAGTCCGCCACCAACGCCAACGCCTCGGCGTCCTCGGCGCCCAACTCGTCAATGACCTCGACCAAGTTCAAGAATTCCGTCATGAGCTCGTCGAGCGTCAACGCCGTGCATGTCTGGATGGCCAGTCGAAGCAACTCTGGCTCGTCAAGGGCAGAGAGCAACACCAACAACCCGCGCGTGTACTTTTCCGGGAACATCGGGTGTGTGAAGAGATACGTGAGCACCGTGCGGGGAAGAAACCCGTCACAGGCGAGTTTCACAGTGCCGTCCGCGGACATGTCCAATACAAGTGCCACCACGTGCTCAATAAAAGAGGCACTCACCACACGGTCTGAACCCGGCGAGAACCGGGTCTGCAGTTTCGTTTTGCGGGTGTTGCGAAGAAACGCGAGCAGCTCCCGGTCAAATTTCTCGGGCTGCATGCTTCTACGGGCGCTGGCCAAGGTGGCCAATATGAGGCTTAGCTCTTTTGAGTCCAGGGCCGCCGACTCTGCAAGGTTGGCGTCGGAAATAGCCGCCAGCCCAAGCAGGGCGCTCGCCACACGTGCCGCAAGCAGCTTGCCCAAGTTTTCTGCCAACGTGCCGCGGCCCACGTCCACGTGGATCAGCTTCAATTTGCACGTGCGGGACTTGTCGTCAAGATTCAAGTACAACGCAAACGAGTTTGTGGACGCATGGGTTTTGCCGGCCACAGGGAGCACAAACGCCACGCTGACGCTGTTGCCCGAGTGGTTCGTGTGCTCGCCAAGCAACGTCTCGTAGTGGAAATTGACCAAAAACATCAGCGACTTGTATGAGAGGAGCAAGCGGTCCTCGGCCACAGCGTGGAGCGCGACCTGCGCCTTGCGCCCGGCGTCAGGCACGAGCGGCGCCACCAGCACCGTCTTGGCCACTTTGTGCGGCGTCATGAGGGTCCTGCAAGATACCAGACGTGAGACATTGTCGTAGACGTAGATCTTACCCTTGGAGTACGTGCAGGTGCCGGCCAAGGAGCCGTACGCGGCCGCCAGTGCCACCTGGTACACCTCGAAGGACTGGGCGTGGTTGAGCGCGAGCAAGCGGAACGTCACGCGGGCGTGGCCCGGGATCCGCGCCGCGTACAAGAGCATGTCGTTTTTGTGGCTGAACAGGCCCTTGCGGATGAATGCATGGAACTCCACGCGCATGGCGCGGGACGCGAGGCGCAGCACTGGTGGGCCCTGGTCACGCATGGCCGCTGTAAGGGGCTCGGCGGCTGTGGTGCCGGGCTGGAACCCGAGGAGTTCGAAGTCTCCATTGGCCAAGAGCACATAGATGGTGTTTCTCGCGGCAAACTTGAGCGCCACGGCCTGGTGCGGCACTTCCACGTGCACGGCGAACGCGGTTTCGTTGCGGCTGCGCTGGAGCAAAAGCACGCGGTTTTTGCGTCTTTCAGTGGTTGCCACAGCATAGAGTTGTGTTTGGGGGTCGATAGAGGCCACGTCCACGGCGGTAACGAGCGTCGTGGGCGAGAGAGGGTGCAGCCAGACCAACTTCGGGGTCGGCTTCAACACGTAGCTGGCCACAATCAGCTTCAGGATCCCGACATCCACGGTTTCGACGGCGTTGAAGTCGACTTCGGCCTGTGACTCGGCCACCACGACTCTCTGCGAGAGAGGGAGGTCCGGCGTGCGCGGCAACTCCATGAGCGTGTAGGAGTCGCCCAATTCAGGTACGACGGACGTCATGGCGAGCAAGTTGTGTGGAGAAAAACGGGTGTGTGTGGAAAAACGTGGAGTATAAGGTGATGGAAAGGTGAATCGAGAGACTTAGCAGGTGAGTTTTGGACCTGCGATGCGCACTGATGAGGTGCCTGCAGATGGAGCAGTAAATTTTCCGGGTGTCTTGTGGCTTGCGGGCGGGGTCACGTGAGAGGCGGGCCACGGGCAGGAGGGCCGAAGGTGAAGGTTTTTTGTGGTCACGTGACAAGGTGGCGTTGCAGGACAATAATACAAAAAGAAGAAACATAAACAACACGTCGAAGGGTCGATTCTGGGGGTTTCAATATGTGTTCAAGTTTCCGAAGTGGTATGGGTGAAAATCTTTATTGATTTTTTTTTTTTTTTCTTCAAGAAAGCAACACTGTACTGATTACCGAGTTGGGTGGTCTTAAGTTCTCGCGGGGTTTTCCTAAGTGGGTTTTAAAAGGCGGTATTGGATGCAAAAGAAAAAAAGAAGAACGGATTCTACTTCTCGGTCTTAGCAAATAGGCTCTATCCCAAAGTTTGGGCTATTTTTCTATAGTTGAAGTATCATAAATTCTGGGAAATACTTGTGCATCTTCAGGAACGGGAATTAGTAGTGGTCAGTACTAGATGTAATCAGATTAAAATACGGCCATGCAGTTCTTAGGCCTCAATATTTTAGTGTGTTTTTGATAACAAAATGAGGAGCCCGGACTAAGGAGGCAGATTATGAAACCTGTTTCATCCTAGAATCTAATCAAAATATCAAATATCCCTTCAAACTATCTTATAATATCGTTTGCCCGCCGGCCAAAACATGACGTAATGGCCAATGTCTCACTTGCTTAAAATGTTATGTCCGTGTATGTGTCGAGTTACAAGTTCTGGATCATCCAATGGCTTTGTACCGCTTTTTGCTCAGTTTCACTTCGGTAAACACTACCGGGTCTGAGAGCTATCAACCCTTCCAGTAGCAATCATGAAGTATATTGAGAGATTTCTGTTATATTAAGCAGCATCACTGGTATACCACATTGGCATGACAGCCCTACAATCTAGTGCTTGTAAAACCTTGATCCATGTCCTGAGAAAGTTAGTTTCGCGTGGTTTATTTTGCTGAACAGTTCACCAAAAAATAAACGTCCCTGCATTTCTCCCTTAATGATTGCTTGCTTTGAGAAGGTTCAAAAGAGCATCGGCGTGCTGAGCCAGTGACATCATCTAAACCATATACTTCCCAGAAATTTTGTGCCTAGTTCTTTTGCTTCGGACTTTGGAAATGCCGAGTCTTTCATTTTGTCCTCAAGGGGAAAGAAGGTGTGTCGATTATTTGTTTCTTCGCTATCCGAACTCCAATAATCTTTTTCTTCTTCTAGTCACGCCATGAGCCAATGTGATACAGCAAAAAGTGCAATTAACAAGAAATTAGATTCATTTTTTGCTTTACGTGCTATTTTCAGTCATGATAAATAACATAGCTAGTATTGCCGAGCTACAGCATGTATCATCGTATAAAGTTTTTGTATATAATATTCGCTATCATGAAATGTGAAGCTTCCGACAGTCATAAAAAGACAGACTTGAAGTCTCAATACACGCTCTCTTCGTAGTCGAAAACGAGCAATAGTATCATTTTTGAAAAGTGAAGAGAGCAAAGATGAAGGGATCAATCAACAGCCAATTTTTTAAGTTATTTGTACTCTGTTGGCTGAATACCTCTTATTCATATTAAATTTTAAAATATATGTCTGAACTCAATTTTACTGCTGACATAAAAATAGCTGTATGACGTGTACTGGCGTGACTCCGCGGGCTGTCAAAGAAAGGATCTCGAGTTTCATTGTTCTTGATTACAGGACATATTCCTCTTGATATCGAAGCATGACTTCAAATAATACCAATCTATGTCAGTGAGGCGAATATGTTTAGTATGTTTGTAAATCGAAACCATTACATAAAAGGGTGGCCGGCACTTTGAATCTTTACTTCAATTCCGCCCGCAGCAATTGGCCTTGGTACGCGCCAATGAAATGTAAGTTATTTAACGAATGTGCACCATCTGGCCTTGTTGAAAAACACAAATTTTCTGCTACATTCATTAATACGGTTGATCCGAGGGACCTTTCAGTTCATTTCGCAAAAAGGTCCGGTTTGGTCCTTTGATTTGCATCCGAACTTATTGTGAAATAGTCAACACGAACGCGGACATGAGGTCGCTGATGATGGGGCTTCCAATATGTTGATCTTCGGCATTGCCTCATGACATGGAACTTCTAGGGAGTCATTGTCACGTCGATGCTTATCAGAGCGCTTGCTCAGTTGATGAATCTGCTTATATTGGGCACTCCTTAGGTCCTTTCAAGTATCAGAGCGGCAATGTTTCATTCTTTGTCTTTTTTGCTCATCTTCTTTACAAAATCAAGACTGAATTTAGAGATTCGGCAAATGTAACAAAACAAAAGCCACATTCTGCTGTACCAGCACACCTTGTGTGGTTTAGTTGCCTTTCTACTTCTGCAAATTTCTAAGAAAGGTGTACACCCAGACGCAGATAAGCAGGCAACAAAGTGCATGGTAATTGCTCAAGGCCCGCATATTATAATCATGTCGGGTGAAAACTATATCCGCTTTTCTTATAGAAAATTGGGTTACGTCTACTTTTTCATCGGTGCTTCACAAATACAAGCTTCGAATTGAAACACGACAGTTCTATTTACGGGAGCAAATAAACCAGAAGAAAATCTCCTTGCTATAGTGATTTTGTGCTTGCCGCATAATTTGTGCTCGAAAGTTTTGAACTTTTGAGTCTAGGGAACCGTCAGCCAATAATGACTTTTATTTGCCTAACCTTACATAATGGCTTTCACACGCCAATACGAAGAGTCACGCGTGAGAACAATGACCTTTCAAAGCCTGCAGCAATTAGTACAATGAAATACTTGGCGTGATAATTGAACCATTTAAAATGGCAATTTGTGCTGGCGATTGAGGCTTCACTCGATTTAAGGCCCGATAGAGTTCCTCCCTCGAAGATCCTCAAGTAACCTCTCAACTCAATATTTCAAAAGAGCCGCTTTATGCGCTTCGCATATACAGACGATTCATGGAAATGTCTTTTGATAAATTACCTAGTTGCAGACAATGAGCGAGAACTCGAAGTTAGCTCACTACGCGAAATCTACAACTTCATGCGTCCATTGTCACGCAATAACAAGTCAACAAGTAAACGTGACTGATGACTTGACTGGGGGTTTGAGCAATTATTTTTTGATGAACTCTGGAAAGATTTTGAGTCTGGGAGTAAATCATTGTGGAGGGCGAGAACCTTCTCTTTTTCTGATGATATTTGCGCCATACTTAATGACTGGGTTTCCCACTCTAATCTCCTGGTACACAATTTCCGAAAGCAGAATCCAAATGTTTGAAAGTGTGTACCCGCTCGCTTCAATCTTTGACAAGCGCGAGGCCGGACTGACTACCCCAGACTCACTTGATGTCGAGGATTTCAAAGACTTGACTGAGGAACAGTCTGGATCGCAACCACAGAGCTTTTTTTGTCAAGCCTGCCAGAGATCATGTCTTGATATCAGGGCTCACATAATGGAGACAGGCCACACAGAGTTATCTGCAACGAAATCGAAGCTGCCTGTGCAATGTGAACAGTGCGATAACATAAACGTTCGAAGACTTTTTCTTGTGTTTGAGTCTACATCACCCATTGCCAGTTCTTTAGTCTGCGAGAACTGCAAATTTGATGAAGCGAACACTATCTGCTTTTCGGAAAACCTTGAATTTTTTGGACACTTGCTGAAGGACTCGAATAATACTTGTCAACTTGCTTCAGGTCTTGCTATCGATCTTGCTGGAAGCAAGACCGGTGATATCGAAAACCCACATGAAGTATCACAATCGGCGATTCTCGAGAATAACTTGAAAGCGGGTAGCTCTGTTGTTAAAATTTGGACGCTGTTCTACGAGAGAGAAATCTCTCGCAACTTGCTGGCCGTCAAGCTTGATGACCCTGCGAGTACTTCCCGCTCGAATTACCTGGCCACCATGTCGGGCAGTTTGGCCTAAGAAGAAAGAGAACCTTGCGACCGTCATGGTTCACCTGACGTGCTTGCAGAATGTCTCGATGACGACTTGGAAAGAAGTTATGAATCTGGCCCGCCTCCTCGGTTCACGTAAGAAAACCATGGAGGAGTATCTGAATGAGATGAGTCATAAGTAAGATCTACGAAGAGGAGATGAGCAATTTGCCTCCTAGCCGAAAGCAGATGTTGACTTCAAATGATTTTTCTTTGGAATGATGCGATGACCACGACATGAGGTCCGAGAAATTTTCCCTTAGTATCTTGATGACAAGGAGTTTCTGCAAAATTAATTTATCAAAGACAAGTGCGAGATTGAATAAAAGTCCATTTTTCGTTGGACAGGGTATGCTTTTGATGTTACCCGACCAGAACCCCTGGTATTGTGTGGTCACAAGATCAGAGGTGGAACGGCATTGGGAAGAAAATTCTGAGCCGAAATTCTTAGAAGTTTCCATCAAAAGGTATTCCTGAGACGAGAATCCCTTTCCAACCACCCAGAAATTGAAAAAAAACTCAAGATTTTGCCTGTTTTCGTTCCCCATCGTCGGGCTTTGGCAGCTTTCTCAAAGCTCAAGTATTCGACACACGTTCCTTTGCTTATGGGGGAAACGGTGATGTCGGGAGGAGCGTGTACAGCTAATTCTCGATCCACTGCACCCGACTTTCTAAATGAGTCTCAAAAATTTGCAATTCAAACAGTTTTGAGCAGCCCAATCACTGGCCCTCCTGGCACGGGTAAGACAAGTACAATTCATCAGATGGTCGTACTGCTTTTTGAGTGCAATAAATATCCAATTTTGGTCGTCGCTGCAAGCAATGTCGCTGTGGACAACATGGCAGAAAAATTAATGTCCGAAAATCAAGGCTCAATAGTGAGGCTTGTGGCGGCCTCCAAAGAGTTTGAGTACGAAAGTGATCACGACATTGCGCTAATCTGTCTTCACAACAAAGTGTTCGAGAGTGACTTTTGAGCTTCAGAGATTAATGACTGAAACGAACAGGCCCCATTCACGGATTAGTCTTCGAGAATATAAGATGGTCATGCGAGAGAAAATCAATCGCTCGCAGGCTATCATAAACAGAAGTAAGGTCATTTTGACTACTTCGGTTGCTGCCGGTGGCGTTCAGTTAAAGGATCTCTCAATTCAAGTGGTGTTGATGGACGAAGCCACGAAATCGTCCGAAGTCACCAGCTTAATCCCGCTTGCACTTCGCGGGGTTGAAAAGTTTGTATTTGTTGGAGATCAAAAACAGTCGAGCAGCTTTTCACCCATTCCTGGCTTGGCATACTCACTCTTCGAGCGGATGTTGGCGAATGGTGCTTACGAGAACCCGATCATGCTTGACACGCAGTATAGAATGCACCCAGACATTAGCGACTTCCCAAAACGTGCGTTCTATGGTGGCAAGATAAAGGATGGTATCTCTGCTAGTGAGCGCCAGGCTCACGGGAAATTCTCGCGACCCGTTGTGTTTTGGGACACCCGAGGAAGGTGTGTTGAGGAAATAGCTGTTTCATTTATAAGGGTGATGACGGCCGCACCTACTGCAATATGGGCGAGGTGAAGTATATTGAACGGGTGTTGGATCATCTCATACAAGTCCTACACGTCGATCGGTCAGACATTGGAATGATCACTCCATACAGAGGGTAAAGAAACCTTCTCTCCGAGGAGCTAGTGAAGAGCAAGGTAATTAATCCATCAGAGAAAACGGTCTTAATCGAGACAAACAAAGATGAATTCAACGAATCAAAATCGGTCACAGTCCACATGGTTGCGGGCATCATGATTGCATCAATTGATGCGTTTCAAGGACGAGAAAAAGATTTCATTGTATTGTCGTGCGTGCGGTCTAATGATAGCAATCGAATTGGGTTTTTGAACGATAAACGCAGGTTGAACGTGGCGTTGACCAGGGCTAGACACAGGCTTGTTCTCGTGGGCGATCAATTTTGCTTGAAAAGTGGAGACTCTTTGTGGAAGACGTACATGACTAATTTGGAGAACCGCAACTGTATCTTAAAAGAGGATTCGTTCAAGATGACTTAATCAGAAACCTTTGATGTTACTTGTGGATTTTGAGTTGGGGTGCCCAGCCAGTGGGTGATCAATCTCGGGCAAATGTCTTCAATTCTCCACTGTAGGACGCTTTTTTTTTAAAAAAATACAATACCGAAACTTTTACTTATAAAATAGTAGGAGGCTATATGACACTCTGGAGGGTCATTTCTGTTTGTTGATCGGCGGTCGCCTCTCATTTCAATCAGGACCAATCCGGATAAAAATCGTCTTTTGGTGACAAGTCGAGACATCTGCAGACAGTAGGAAAACCACGAAACCAGTCTTTGTGCGTTACGCTAGCTCGAAAGTGGGTAAAGGGTTTGTTTTACTTGTGACCTTTTTAACAAGGTGATTTCTCGCTTTGGGTATAGAATTATTGCTTTGAAAAGGAGGAGGCCTAGTTACTTTCAACCACTTCATTCCTTGAACAGTTGACCAAAATGTTGATTCGAAAGCTGTAACCTGTTGGCAAAAGTGCTGCTATATGAAGAAAAAGAAGAATTGCTATCATCCTTATCATGAATTGGCGTAACAAATAGGCCATCAAGGGAAAATTCGCTTCTGATTGACCCCTATAACAGACGATGTGAAGATGGCCGATTTGAGCTCGACCAAAATAAGTATAGAAAAATCCAGAAAGAAAAACACTCATGTAATAAAATCGTTCTAGCTCGGGCAAAGCTTGGTACTTCAATATCCCATATTTGGTGCTGATGGCTGACATACCAACCATGCATTGAACATCAAAATCAAGATAGTTCGCCAAACCTGTGTTTTCTAAAGAAATCAATCTCAGATCTAGAGCCATTTTATCGCAAAAACAGCTTAAGATGAGTATACGATATTGAAACATCACAAATTGGTCTACACTCATTAAACTTTCTCAAAGTTTTTTTCTCAAGCTACACTATTACCATCCGTCGGATCTGGATCTGGCAGAAGAGTAATCACTTCTTACTTTCCACGATATAAAAGCTATCTTTGAGTTTCAAGGATCCATGGATATTGTCTCTGTCTATTACAACAGATTCGATCATGTGACCTGAATCCAAGATGCCTTACTTATACTATTCTCCCTCTCTAATAAAACTATAATTTACTTCTAATCTAGTATTTTTCAACGAGCCAAGAGCCAACCCAGCAAACTTCCAGAAGATTGCATTGACATCTGTGTAAATTTCAGTCTCTATTATAATCTCACTTTAAAAAGCCCTAGTAAGTATACCTGAACGCCTTGTTCTCCATATCGGTCAAGTCGCTCCATACATCAAGTGCCTGTTCATCTATAAACCCCTCTTTAGAAGCACTGGCCTCTCTCTTCTTGTTTCTCAAGTAATAAATCCCCGCAATCACCAACGCCAACCCAAAACTGGCGGCCTGCGTGGCCAACATCGAGATCTTGGCTGGCTGGTAGTATGGAGCGTCGGCTGCTCTATATGACTGTGGGCCCGTGATGTTTCCAAGGGCAAAGCCAATACTGATGTAGAGAGAAGTGACCCCGATCCGCTTTGTGGAGCCAGCCACGTTTGCAGATGCCCACGAGTACACTATAGCTAGTGGAGCGGTGATGAAGTTGATCATATAAATGCCCACCAAAAGACCGGCTTTGTTGGTTTTCGGCAAGTACGACATCAAGGCCGCGCCGCAGATTGCGGGAACAAGGAGAACGCAGATCGCCACGTACCTCGTAGTGCCTCTCATGATGAAGTAGGTGGAGAGCCAGGAAGTGACCATGCTGACGACACCCGAAGGCATGTTGAGAAGTGCAGCCTGGCGCTTTGTGAACCCAAACAGCACGATATCCTTTGCGGAAAACGACGAGATGGTGTTGCTCGAAAAGGAGATCGTGGCCGAGATTATAAGGTAGAGCCAGCACTGGGGATCAAGCAACATCTCCATGGCCTGCGTGGGCTTGAACTTATGGCTGACCACGCCGATCTTGGTGTCGGTCAAGTTCTCGAGAAGCACGTATTTCTCTTTGGCAGAGAGGTTCCGTGCTTTCAAGGGCTCGGGCGGAATGAATACCACAACATAAACACCCGTGAGGATATTGACAATGCCAACGACCAAAAACAAGATTCTCCACCCCTCAAAACGCGTGCTGTCCACGAGCTGGAATAAGAAGGAGAGCAAGCCGCCGAAGATCTGGCCGAGCCCGAGCCCAGAGTAGAAGATCCCGATCCGAAACGCCGACCGTGGCCGGTCATAGAAGTTGTTTGTAAGAAGCACAAGACAGGGCACAACTGCGGCCTCCGCGAAGCCCAAAATCACTCGGAGTGCTAGCATCCCATGGTAGTTCTGTGCGGCTGCAGAGCACAGTGTCGCAATACCCCATACAATGACGTTACCACCCAAAACCAAGTGCACTGGGAACTTCTGCAACAAAAACGCCTGGAATGGCTCGCCCACGATGTACGCCACGAAAAAATAGGTGGCAAGGTCGGAGAACTGGTTGCTGCGCAAGTGTAAGTCCGTGGGCATGCCCATGACATTCAGGTAGTTGAGCACAACCTTGTCCAAGAACTGTAAAAAGTACACCACAAGCATCGGTAAAACAAGCACTTTGTCCATTTTGCGCGTCACTTGCTTGAGAGTCACGGGCTCAGGATGCGCCGCATGGTCGAAATCCTGAATATACTCCAAATTGCTGTTCCCGACATACGACGATGGCTCTGGAGACGAGCTCTCTATGCTCTGGACCTCGGTCGAAAGAGGTGCTTTTTGAGTCAGCATTGAGAAGAAGAGCTAGATGGTAAAAACGGAGACGACACTCGGGAAAAAGAGTTTTGAGACTAAAAATAATATTTCAAGCCTGATCGTTACTGCTTACGATCTTTTATTTTTCGGATCTCGAAACAATGGCGGCGGCCTGTGCTCACTTATACTGATCGCTAGCCGGATCGCCCGCGCGTTATCATCTGCATAAACGGGGCTCAGATACCGGCGCCGGAATATCTAGCCGCATGCAATCGGGCTTGGCGCGCGCCGCCGTTGGACCGGCAACTTTTGCAGCCATTGCGCCGGGGACTTTTATAAACTGTCGCGCCGGCGACTTTCTCGATCAGTTGCGCTATCGCGACATTTGCCTCCGGCCTCTTTTAGTCTTTTCCGCCATGTCTTTGCGCGTGTTTATCTTCATTTCTCATCTCGATAAAGATCTCTTGGATAAGTGCACTCATCGATTTGTATTATTATTTTTTTTTGCTCCACCTTCTTTTTGAGTTCCCTGCAAAGCTTCATGACAATCTCCCATACCGTGTTTGTAACTGGTGCCACGGGCTTTATAGGCGCACATTGCGTGGGTCTCTTGTTGGACCGCAATTATAGGGTCAAGGCATATTGCAGATCTGAGCAAAAATTCAGCCGTTTGCTTGCCTGTGTGCCTGAGCAGAAGCGGCATCTCCTTTTGCCTGCTTTTGGGTCTGATATCACCAACGAGACAGAGTTAATTTCTCTTATGGATGAGTGCACTGAAGTCCTTCACTTGGCGTCACCTTTCAAATTTGATGTCAGCAGTTTTCTCAAAGATCTTCTTGTTCCTGCCTTGAAAGGCACACAAGCAATAATGGCAGCAGCCCATTCTAACAAATCTGTGCTTCGAGTGGTCCTTACCTCCTCTTTTGCGGCAGTTTATGATGCGAGCAAAGGAGACCAGCCAGGCATGGTTTTGAGCGAGGCTGACTTCAGCCCTTTGACATGGGAAGATGGTATCAGCACCAAGAATCCTGCTGTCGCATACCGAGCGTCTAAAACCGTCGCCGAAAATGCCGCTTGGCTGTACATGAAGACCCATCTGCCCACATATGACCTAGTTGTCTTGTGTCCCACTATGGTCTTTGGTCCTTTGTATTCGCCACACTTAATTTCTGGCTTGGACGAGTTGAATTTTAGTAATCAGTTGATTCTAGGTCTTTTGAAAGATGCAAAAGAGGTGCCAGCAACAAAGAACCCGGTTTGGGTGGATGTGCGTGACTTGGCTGAATACCATGTGAGGGCATTAACTGAGCCAGGCGCTTCGAACGAGAGATTCTTGATTTCTGCTGGAGACTACGACAATCAAGAAATCGTTGACACTTTGAGAACCCATCTTTCTGAAGAAGATGCGGAAAAGATCCCAAAAGGTACACCAGGGGCTCGTCTTACGGGGACGCATTATACGACCGATTCTTCAAAGGGAATAAAGGTGTTCGGGGTGGATTACAGAACCTTAGAAACTTGTGTTCTCGATTTGGCAGAGCAGATTTTGAGCTTGGATACTTAGCCGGAGTTGAGTCTGGTGTAAATTTGAATAGAGATATCAGTCCAAATTTAGTCGAAAGATTCAATGAAATTGACCGAAAATAGACGTGGATGCCGTAAAGGATATGCCACGATTCGGAAGCTGTTTTGTTTTAGTCTTTGGGGCTTGAGGTCGCATAGCAGCGTTGCTTTTGAAGATTAAGATATCAATGATCGACCTGAACCCTATAGTACTTCAAATCACATAGTCAAGCATCTAACAATGTTTGCCAATGGATTTAAAAATAAGTTATTGAGCTGAGAAAAAAGAAGTTAACAAATTTATCACTTCGCATCTCCAGCAGCCATTAGAATGAATTGCCGAAAAGAGCCGATGACATCCGCGAGAACTACATAGTCTTGTTGATCAACTCATTGTAACTATGTTGTTGAAGCCTGAACAAGTATACTCCTACAAGCTCAAAGGCTGGAGAAGCTAGAGAAAATCAAGCGAGAACTGGCAAAGATGAACACACGTTTCGAGATTCCATTGTCAGCGGAATGAAAAGTAATCAAACATTTTCCAAGAATCAGACTAGATTAAAATCTTAAGCAACAACAAAACCTACTATTTGTATCAAACTCTCCCCTCGCACAAACCTAAGAGTATTGTGCCGAGCAATTCCAAGTAAATTCTTGTCATTCAATCTCTATTCTTCCGAAACACTGCTCTACTTCCTCAAACTTACTCATTATTCTCAAATATCAACATTTAGTTTCCTCTCTTCAATTCTCCAATCAACTCATCAATATGCGCCTTCATGTCATACCCACAAACTTCTTCGATCGTCAACTTCAGCTCTGCTTCAATGTCAGTAGCAGAAGAGCTCCACCCGATTCTCTCATTCAAGTTCTCTCGAGCCCGCAACGACGCCTGCTGAATTCTCGTGACCCGAGGTCTTCTCACGCGGTCGTAGATTTTCAATCCTTCGGCAACAGAAAGATGAAACTTTTCCAGGAAAATGTATCCCAAAGCGCCAGCATCTTCGAAAGCCGCACATGCCCCTTGTGACTGGTCGGGCATCATAGCATGAGCCGCGTCCCCCAAGAGCGCCACTCCATTTGTTCCCTCTTTGTTGGCCTTGTAAAAATATGGAAGAGGCTCGTGCACGTACAATCGCCACTGCTTGATATCGTATCCGCACGTGACGAAAAGCTCAACGAGTTTCGGGTCGAGATTCGGCACCGCTGCAAGAAGCTGGTCCACGGAAATATCGTTGTGCCAGCCGTCCTTAACGTCTTCTGGGTTTGCCGCGTAAAAACAGTAGCACGAGACAACCTTTTCGTCTGCACAGGGGGAGAGCACGATTTTGTTTTTATCTTCGCCGCCCCAAAACTCAATTGCGGCGTTTTCAGAGAAATCTGCAAGTCCAAGAGCTCGGACTTTTTCTGTATCGAAGAGAACCCGGATACATGACGAGTCCTGGTTGCGAACAACTGGTGTGATTCCCAATTGGGGCTTTGTCAAGGACCTTATTCCGTCTGCGGCAACAATTAAGTCGACCTCACAAAACGCACCGTTTTCGAATTCAACATGGCCGCTGTTGTAGTCGACTGCCACCGCCTTATGGTTTGTCTTGAGCTCGCATGGAATGCCTTTTCCAGAGTCCGAAATGGCGTGTTTCTTGAGCACATTATGGATATCGACGCGGTGGAAGTTATAGTAGGGGTACCCAAATTTTGCCTTATAGTCTCCCAACGAGTATTCGCCGGTGACTTTGCCCGATTTCCAGTCGTACTTGATCAAATTCTTCAAAATTACCGGTTTCGCTTCAAAAGGGTCGACGCCCCAGTCGTGGAGCCAGCGCCCGCCATTCAGTGCACACGAAAGTGAAGCTCCGACTTCCCCCGCATAGTCGTACCGCTCGTAAATGGTCACTTTGTGGCCTGCTCTTCTCAAAGCAATGGCAGAAGAGAGCCCTCCAAGGCCGCCTCCAAGAACAGCTATATCAAGAGGTTTCCAGGGATCAGAAGTCATTTTCAAGGTAGATTGTGGTGTAAGCTAAGAAACCAAGAAACCCTGATGGATTTTTATGTGCGATGTTTTTTTTTTTTTTTTTGATGGATATGGGCGGAGATTTGGTGGTCGCAACAGGCTCTTTATGAGGATCGGAATTCGTATGGCAGGAGCGGAACTGGGGGCGCGATTGCCGCGAAAGTCGCCGGTGCTTATCGCGACCGCATCGGAAACGTGCGACATGCGCATTCCGATTAGACTTTAGGCAATTTATCAGACGCGCGTGCTGGATTGGGATTGTAAAAAAGTATGGCTGTTAAAAAATTTTTTGTTTTGGCCGAAAGTTTTACAAATTTTTCTTACAGTCGTTGAGGTAGTTTTGCTGAGAAGTCTTTTATTGTTTTTATTCTTGAGGTTTCTTCGTTCCTGGGGTATTTTTTCACCTCTGCTTTCCTGTTTTTATTTACTGTCCAAAACCCTTGGATTTATATCACAGTGTAGTAGAACGCGACTTCGGTTCTATTCTTGATTTGTATTCTAGCAACTAATTACTACGGACCCAGACCCAGCTTAGAGTGATCACCGAACCCTTGAAGCGGAAAATCTTTTTTCTCCGCCACTTGCTTCTGATCACTCCTTTTTTATATCCTCGATGTGAAAAGCTCACGTGACTTTTTCATTCACTTCCCTCATCGCGGCATCCCCAACCTGGTCACGACTCACTTGTGCGCTAACACAGTGAGAGTATTGTTTCTCTTCTTGCACCTGTAGCTATGGACTTTCACTTGCTCTCAGAAGCCAGTGTGAAGAGTTTGTAAGCCCAATTTTGACTTTACTCGGACTTGAAACTGCGGTCTTCTCCCACTTGAAAGGACTAAAAACGTAGCCAGCCTCCACGTCAGCCAAATTTTGACCGAGTTTTCTAGGGCACGCAAACTAACCTTTAAGTCATTCTTCCTGTGAGAAGAGTTGCCGGATTTTATGGACTGATATCGACTGCGGAGCCCACCAAAAAAGGACAGTTTGCCGTCATCAAAGCGTTCTTTTTCTCCACTATTTTGCAGGCTTCGTTACCCATTATACCCACCATACAAAGTCTTTCTCTCAGCGTGGGTGAAATCATGCTGGGATGATCATTCTTTGCTTCTTATCAAAATTTTCTGAGAGGTCTTGCGAATCAAGAGAAGGGAATAAACCTGCCCTGGATCGAACACGTTGAGTCGGGATCATTGAATTAACAACATAGCTTGAAGCATAGCAGAACTGATCTTGCGATTCTCTTGTGTGGACTCAGTTGGAAACAAAAAGATGTCCAAAGCACATAAACAAAAGCATCCGAATTCCACCACGTGCATTAAATCGGACTTATTTTTGAAATAGAGCATTCACGTTCCCTTCACAAAAAAAACTTAGTGTTTTTCCATTGCCGATGGAATGTCTTCTCAAAGTTTCAAATACATCTCAGCTTTTCGTCTTTCTGCTCTCCTGGCCTCAAAACATAACAAGGCCAGGGAACTCAAAAAATCGGATCAGCGCCCAGTTGACGGCGTCGCCTGCAAGAGCGTCCTGCGCCCATACAGCAAGCAAAAGCCGCTCAAATTCTTCAATATAGCTGAACTGCAACTTTTGTTTGATCGATCGTACACGCGATATAATATACTCTCGGTCGTGAGGCTCGACACAAACCAGCCCGGCCATAATAAGGGGGAACATGAGTCCCGTTTCGATCTCTGTGTCGTCCAGAAGCGACTTGAGGGCCTGTAGAAGGATCTTTAAGCATGCCCGAGCCCGAGAGTCGCGCCTATCGTACCCCAAAATAATCTGGTGCAAACGAAGGAAACACGCCCATTGAACCGCAAGCAAATAGGACGAAATCGTCAGCTTTCCTACGTCTTCGTTGCCGTCAATCCGGAAATTATCGCTGACGTCACGAAGCACCGGTGCCCAGTTTTGTAGCTCCATTTCTATCAATGTGGCAAGGCGGTGGAATTGCCTTCCATGCTCTGGAGTTTTGTATCGGTCGGCTCGAAGACTGGCCAAGGTCGAGATGTTGCCCATGATCTTGAAAAGCTCGCCTGCGATTCCGAACCGAAACCCGAACTTGCAATTCAAAATGTCCTCGACGTGATTTCCCGTATAGTTCTGGTACGGGTTGTTTTTGGTCCGATCGATGTGTGGCATGTTGCACGTGCTGAGAGACGAGATATGGTCGAGGTAACAAAAAAGCTGGATCAGAAGCGGCAGCTGGCGCGAGACTTTGTGCAAGCCGCCCCTCACACGGATGATCTCGGCGCCTTTTTCAAGAGCGGTGCTCCATAGTAGCGACGTTCCTTCGAAGATTTCCTGGATTGATACGAGACATAAACTGAGAAGCACGTTTTCCGTGTTTGCAAAATAGTCGTCGTTGCGGCCCGCAAGGCAGAACTGGGCCATGGCCCGGAACCGGGTGGCGTCTCTCACAAGCTCGCTATTTGTAGAGTTTGAAAGAATTTGAGAGCGTTCTGTACTCCTGGTGCCACGCAAGGTATCTTCCATTCTCGTGTTGAACGTATTTCTTCTATGGGCGCTTGCAATGGCAAGAATCGGGTATCGCACGCGCTCGTCGGCAAGGCAAAGCGGGATGACAGTAGCAAGGAATCTCGGCGTGGTTTTGTCGGCAAACAAAAGCATCGACACGTCTTGAATGAAGTAGCAGAGAAGGTCGCCCTCACGTGCTGGAATCCCTTCTAAGTTCATCGAGCAAAGCCGCAATAGGTTCTGTTTCTGGTCACGATACTCGTCTCGGGATAGCTCGGCTGGGGAAGAGTACACGGAGGCGGTATCTGGGGCCGCAGGCTTATTTTCTAGGCACTCGAGAAACAGCTGTTCGATCGCGTTGAAAAGAGTCAGGGGCGTTAAGGCCGCTTGCTCCATAGGCGCGGCCGCTGCCAAGAGAAGCTCTACGCTTGCTGCAAAAGTCGGCGGAGAGTACGGGGCGGCTAAATGGGAAGGGGTCACGAAACTAGGGGCCTTGTGTGTCAGCTGTTGTGCTGCTTTCGAGCCGTCTTGTGCCGGCTTTTGAACAAGTTTTTGTTCCGGTCTTTGATGTTCGCAGCTCTGAAAATGTTGAGACTCTAAGGTTGCCGGCGAGTTTTCGGGAAAGTATCTGTTCTTTGGTGAAGAATCTGGCACCGGCGACTTTCCCCTAGATTCCGCTAAAACGCCCATGTCACTTTCGGTGAGAGGTGGCTCTATTTTGGTCGCATAAACACACTCTCTTTTTTTATCAGCGCATCTCCCGCACTGCGGTAGCACTTCGTCACACTTTTTCTTTTGTTTTCGGCAGGCATCACACCCGTGGCGGCTGTACTTCCGACGAATCGGTGCTCTTTCGGCTTTGGGTCGGCCAATCTTCTTTAGGCGCCGAGATATCCGGCACGGGACGCCGTCTTTCACGCATCGTTGACAGGGCAGTCCACTGCACTGCTCTTTTCGCTTATGACAGCGATCACACGACGTTTTTCGGGTGGACATGTTTCGAAAAAAGGGACAAGGAGAATTTTTGGTGAGGTTTCGGTGAGGTTTTGGGAATCCGCGAATGCGGCTCCTAAAGCGAGATAAGGTCACGTGATGCGGGTATTCGGTGTGAGCCCCGGCTTGATCTGACTAATCTTACAGAAGCATTCGCATGAGTAGCTGTCGAAAAGAAGAGTAGTCATAGAGATTAGTATAAAGTAGCGAGAATTTAGGCAGAATTTGACATATTCTGCATTTTGGATGATTTGTCCCGGGTGACTTTTTCATGTAATTTAATTTGAAGCAGGAGACAGTGGATAGGTAGCTTCTATTCATATCCCATATACTTTCTATAAAAGTTTTATTGCCAACTATTCAACCTACTGATGTCAAAAACTTCTTTTAGTAATTATTAAGGGGCTAGGATGACTCTCACTGGTCCAAGCGACACCTTTAACTATAGCCTGCCCGCAATGAGCAAGAGTCGTTAAAACCGGGGCCTTTCTCAACTTTCCCATCAAAGAATTTCTTAGAAGCTACTGCGGGAAACATCCATAGATTCTTGCACATTGAACTTCTAAATTGTAACTCATTACTATATAACCAAGAGATTCAGCTTGACCCTACACTAATTCTTCTATGACTCATTGATCTCTATATTCTATGAAGATCCCACGAATCCTTTCAATAGTTTGACGGAAATCAAGGTATCAATTATAAGTTTCTAAACCGTAATTGCGGATCACAAGTTTGCTTACCTGAAAGCGACGAACACATAATGCACTCCTTACTCGACCGTTCCAAACCCTCCTTTCAGGCCTCCTTAAAGCTAATCAAAATTCTTCAACGCACCCATCTTTCTTCACGGCTCCACTACTTTTTTCTTTCTCTTTGAAAGCAAAGGTGAGTCAGAGTCTGCAGTGAGCTTTCCCATATTGTGTGCATCAAGACAAGCTTGCCTCGAAAGGAGAACGGCATCATGAGCTCTCAGTTTCACCATCTCACAATAATGTTGTGCAGATTTCTCCCAGGAACTCTCTCCATTCATGTACTTGTCGATCACCCCTACCAAATCGGCAACATCTGTTATTGCATGATTCGCTGCCTCGCCTCTGTACATGGTCATAGCATGGGCTGCATCTCCGAGCAAAAGAACCAGTCCATTAGAAGTTGGCCAGTCGACATGGGGCCAGTCTGCCAAAGCTATTTCAAGCAAGTTGTCTGGCGAGGCTGCTGCGCGTAAAGCAAGCGTGTAGAGGTCAGGATGGAGCCCTTTAGCATGACTAAGCATGGCTTTAGCTTTGTCTTGTGGACTCATAAAAAGCTCCTCCTTGACCTGTGGAACCTTCCATGAGAGATTCACCTGGCCGTAGTAAACACCATCTTGCTTGGTGTACTCTGGCGTAGAGAGCACGGAAAACCAGAAAAAGGTCTCTGTTGCGGGCACGGTGCCTTGGAAAAGAAGTGGGTCGAAACGGGTGCTGAGCTCGTCGATTTCAGCCTTAGACATTGCAACCTTCGCCCCACAGAACCGAATAGGAAGCCTGTAAAGCGCTCCTTCAGAGCCGCAGATTAACCTCCGTGTTGCGGAGTTAGCCCCGTCACATCCTAAAAGGACATCACCCTCAAAAGTCATTCCTGTCTCACACTTGACAATCACTCGTCCTGTTTCAGTATGAGTCACGTCCACGAGCCGGGAATTCCAGTGTACGTCAATCCCCTTGAGAAGCGTACGTCTTATCTGTTCTCTCCGCACTCTCAAACGCTTAGATGGAGGAATCGACACGATTGTGGACCCGTCGCCTGCGTTTATGAACTTGAAAGTCCCTGTATCGTGGAGATGAAAGTCTTTGCGCACCTGGGCGTCGTAAATTTCCGCCGCGAGGTCGGCAGGGAGAAGCAGAAGGAAGTTATCGAGAGCCCAATGCAAGGTGATGGCCCAGCCGGCGTCTTCACGGAAATGGACATCTGAATCCCGGTCAAAAACAACCACATCGATGCCGCGTGCTTTGAGGGCCTGCGCGGTCAAAAGACCGGCGATTCCAGCCCCGCTAATAAGAAAAGTCTTGGCAAAAATGGTCATGGATTCCTTTATAATAGTTTCAGGTAAAGAAAATTAGGGCCCAGCAGCGGCAAAAATGGCGGAAGTCTCGTCTAAATAAATTGCGCACATTGTAGGAAATCGCGCAGCTTGCTCGGCTCTACGCCTGCACCGCCGTTATCGCGCTGCATTATCTTATCTGCGCGTGCGGAATCGGTGCAAAAGTCGCCGGCGGCTACGTGCGAGATCGCGCCCAGATTCCGCTCGCCGGCGGAATTGACCATGCTGGTGCCGCCCGTCGTTGTTCTATATATACGCCCACAAGAGCCCTGTTTCAAGCCAAAAAATAAGAAAAGCAGAAAATAAAAAAAGCAGAAAATAAAAAAAGCAGAAAATTCATCAAAGACTACTCGAAAGTAAAAAAAAAAGGACTTTGATTAAAATCGCAAAATTAGACAGACATAAAACCTTTCTTTCACCCTAAACAATGTCGTCTACACACGAAGCCGTGAACCCGATCCACCCGGCGGTTTTGGCTAAAATGGACCCGGTCTTTGTGCAAATGTACAACGAACACGTGGCCAAAATCCCTAATAAACCAATTGATCTCCTCAAACTCCGGGCAAATTACTCGCAAATATACTCCTATGGCACGGGCGCATACCCTGAAATCACCACTATCGAGGAGTTGACTTTTCCTTCGTTTGACGGAGCCCAGGTCAAGCTAAGGATCTATAGACCAAACAATCTGGATCCAAGCGAGGTCTTACCTGTGCATATTGACTTCCATGGAGGCGGCGGCGGTCTTGGCGATTTGGAAACAGAAAAACACGTTCTCTGTCATTATGTGGAAAACGCCCGCATTGCGGTGGTGGATGTCGACTATAGGTTGGTTCCAGACTACCCTTATCCCACCTATATCCACGATTGCTTCTGGGCCTTGAAGTACGTGTATGCCAACGCAAGAGAGTTGCACTTCGATCCGACCCTGGTCTCTGTTGGCGGAGTATCTGTGGGGGGAAATATTGCATTCATTATCTCCCATTTGGCACGTGATGCCATGATCCCGCTTGTTCTCTGTCTCGCAGGAACATCGCAGGTTGACGATGTGGAGTCGTATAAGAGTGCTCAGGACTCGCCGTTTGAGTCTGTGAGGGAATTTGAGCATGCGCCTACTTTGAACTGGGCAAGAATCACCTACTTCGATAAGCTCAAGTGGCAAACATTGCCGGAAGACTCTACTGACAGGGCCCGGAAACTCAAGGAGATCGGGTGGTTCAAGAATGTCATGGATGCAACCAACTTTGCCGGCTTGCCAAAGACGGTTGTGGTGACTGCTGGATGTGACCCGATGCGTGACGAAGGAGAGGCGTACGCTGCGAAATTGATGAAAAACGGCACCGAGGTGGTGTTCAAAAGGTACCCTGGGGTGCCCCATCCATTCATGCACATGGACAGCTATCTCTGGCAAGCCAGTGACTATATCAAGTACACCAGCGCGGAGCTCAAGAGAGCACACAAGTATTGAGGTAGAAAGGGTCTAGATCTGTGATGAGTGCTCAATAGAGCAAGCTAGAGGTCGCGATTTGAAACTAGAGTAGAGAATAGATGAATATTGCTGGTAGAAAAGTAGAAGAGAGGTGGAAATGTATGTTTTTTTTTGTTTTTTTTTTTATTGTTTTTTTTTTGGTATATTACGTATTCACATTTCTGTTGGATTTCGAAAGTATGCTTCATTCACACATTCTCGATCCATTCTCCTGAGAAGTCTATGCATCTATGGTGTTAACGCTTATCGGTCCCTTTCTCTGGTTTGAAGTGTGTATAGATGAAAATATCTTGTTTAAAAGTTTTGCTTTTCCAGCGATGACAAAAATCAATGATACTAAGCATCGAAAAGAGTTAGCTCCAGACGAAGAACAAACAATTATCTGTTTTGGTTCATGAGAGAGGTATTCTCAGGCCTCTTCTTCTCGGCAGGATCTCCCAAGCGATCCGCCTAAAGTTCATAACCGAGCCATGGTATCGATTTTCCGTTTTGCAAGTTTGTATCTCACATTTTGCCGATTAGTCTCACCATTGTAAGAATGGGGGGTTTTTTTTAGAGCCCTTTAAACTTTGCGCTCTTGTTGAATCAGGAACAAGCCCAGGATTGTCACCCATCTGAAATCCGCTTCTAGGTCAGAAAACCCATCGGACTCGATGATCCATATATGCGTTTTATCAGGTAGGTGACTCAAATTTCGATTCGTGATACTCACCACACTTGACATTAGCTGAGCCTTCGAGACTCTGGATGGAGATTTCGACTTTTGTAAGTGAGTAATGAGTGTATCTTGACACCGACTCAAAGTACTTCAGGGGCCACTCTACTGGCCGGCTCTCCAAACAATAGAAGTGTTCTTTCTTTGAATGACGACTCTACAATTTGTGGCAACCGTTTTCCTCTACCGTACATCCTCCGTCATTTATCTCCGTCATTTATCTCCGTCATTTATTTCCGTCATTTATTTCCGTCATTTATCTCTGTCATTTATCTCCATTATGTCCCTCCGTTATCTATCTCAATCATGTATTTCCATCGTGTGTCTCCACCAATTATCTCCACACTTCATCTCCATGTTACATCTTCATTTGCGCTTCTATAATTCGATTCAGATAATGTCTACGTTGTCAGTACTAAACACCCTCGGGACCCCGCTTCTCATCTACATTCCGTAGTTCAGCCACTCGAAATCGGCCATCCACACCTCTGCAATCGTATCAAAATGCTGGATCTCATCAGGGGTGTACGTGATCAAAACACCCTCGGTGAAAGAGTCCTTGGACACCCCCTGGTGGGTGTACTTGCCTCCGTACAGTGAGTATGCACACCAGCAGTACATCAGACAGTAGAATATTGGAAACCACGGCCACTGCGGCTCGTTTTCGGAGTTGAACACATCCAGATCGTGGTACTTGAGCGGCGGCACTATGGCATGGGTGATTTTCAACTGGGCCTTATAAAAAGTCTCGAACTCCAGCGCCGTTTTCAAGTGCGAGTACCGGGTCTTTCGGTTCACCTCCTCCTCGTAGTTTAAGCCCTTGTCGAACGCCGTGATACAGTGCCGGAACCCTGAATTCATCCACACCAAAGTATGGTCATCTTCGTCGCTGATATGGGCCGGGTGGTTGGAACAGATCTCGGTAGACCGGAACGTCTGATGTTTGCTTTTATCTACGAGTCGCTCCTCGTCGGGTGTGGGCTCGCCAACAGCTGCCGCGTAGTGTTTGTTTATGGCATATAGCTCGTCCCCAGAGAGAACTAGCGCAAGCCAAAAAAGCTCCTTGTCTCCGTGCATCCGGCCACGGACAATCTGGTAGAAGTCCATGGTGGCCATCATGAGCGGCTGGATGAAATGGGTTTTCCTATTGACCGCCACCACACCGCTTTCCATCATGAACGTGAACCCTTGGAAATAGTCGTTGTCCAAAGTATAGGCCGAGGTTTGCGGGATGTTGAAAACGGCAGTGTCGGCCACAGACGGCAAGAGTTTTTTGAAAAACGTGATCTCGCCCCGCGCCTTGTACAGCCCCGTGGCCCGGTCCTTATAGAACATTGTTCCCGTATCGATGTACTTCTTGAGGTTGAAGAAATACGCAGGTTCCTTGAACAAGACTGCGTCTGCATCACAGAGAAGCATTTCCTCAAACGAGTTGAAGAGCGTCGCCACGACTTTATTTGTGAACCCGCCAAGCTTATCCTTGTACTCTGGCTCAAGCGCTCCGCTGGCATCCACGAACCATAGGTCTTGTTTCGGGAGGCCTCTGAACTCGTCTCGGGCGGCGCGTACAAGGTACTTTTTCGCTGTTTCGGAAAGACCCGAATGGTACACGACCTGGATTGGGTAGTTGTTGCCGAAATGCCGGAGGAGCCTCACCAATCGTGTGGCCGCATCGGTGTGCTTATCGCTTAGGGTCATCACTATACCTTTCCCGTTCAACCGGGCCTTGTAGTCGCGTAAAAAGCACGTGCTTTCAGGGGCAGCTCCAGAATTCAGTCCCGGAAAAAATTCGGAGGACCCATCCCATCTCGTGAATTTGGGGTACTCGAGAGTAAGCCAGGGAAACGCTCGGTGTGCGATCTCATTACACTCTAGTTTCCGCTTGGCAAACCTGTCGGCACCTTTCCCGTTTTTGCGGTGATTGGTTTTCTCGCCAAGCGCCAGTCTCTGGCTATCGACAAAACTCGCGTCTGTCGCTTCAACTCCTGCGTCGGAGACGCCCATAAAGCATTTGTTGAAAATGCGCACGTGCGTCACATAATCATGCAACGTCTGTTCGTCGGCACGGATTTTGGCTCTCAATCCATTGAATTCTTTCAAAACAGACTCTTTCGTAGGCCCTTCATAGACTTGTTTCTTCATCTCAGCCATGATCTGCTTCTGGCGCACGCCTTTCAACTTCTCCTCGCTGTATTCTTTATATGGCGTAAATCCCTCAGTGACATCGGTGTAGTCAAGAATTTTCCGTGGGTCGATCTTCCAATTGGGATCTTTGTTCTGCAAGTGACCGAAATATGCCAGGCACCGGTCCTGCAACGAGTTTGTCTTCAAGAATTTCTGCGCCTTTCGCTCCAGAAAGAAGTCGTCGTAAATTGTCGACTGGATCTGCACATGCTTGAGCTTTGAGCTGCGGCCGTGGGTCTGGGCAAGCAGATCAAGGTACAAATGCGAGTCAGAGCCTGGCCACTTTGGAAGAATCTGCGAGTTTTGCGTCCGGGTCCACACAAGCAACAATAGCACGAACGAGAGAACAAAGGCGCTTTTTCTCCTGTATCGGCCGTATATAAAAGGGTTTCTGATTTTCAGAGCCACGCGTGGCCGCCACATCTCGGAAAATGTGTATCAAAGGATGAACTCAGAAATGTGAATGCCAAATTCACAAAATTTGCTTTCTGAAACAAGGGTCGTTGTCGCTTCTGTTCTCTTTTTTTTTATTATTTTATAATAGGTCCGTCAATGCAGTCCGACTAAAGATACGTGGTGCAGTGGTGCTCGTGTGCAGTGCGTCTCCTCTTACAGGTAAAAGCCACAAACGCTCCGAAGCCGTTTTGGTCAAGTTGTCTTCACCAGATCGCTGGGAGAGTATTTGATCCATAGGGGCTGTGCATAAGTCAAAAAATCTAGTCAAATGGGCCACTCACAGGGGCTTACATTTTCGCTTCTGCATGACACTCAAATCTGCCGCTTAGACGACACGTATCTCGAAGCGAGAAGCCGGCCCGTATCACGTGAGGAAAAATTAGGTCCCGACACGTGACCATGACTAAGGAAAATAAAAAAAAATATGCGACCGCTCGACATCTGGAATTCCATATGAAAAATTCCATTTTTCCTTCCTTCATCTGACGCTTTTCACAGACCTTTGGAACCAGACTTTCAAGACTTGACAATCTTCACTCATCAAGCATGCAAAATAATGTTATATATTGCGCAATGTGAGGAAGCGTGGTCGTCCAGGTCCGCACAATTTGACTGATATTATATCTGATTTAACACCAAGAAAAGTGTCTGGGGATGTCTAAATTTGTTCCTTGTATGAGTCAAAGTCATCAACAAAGAAGAAATAGCGGGTGCACAAAAATAAATATGTAGAAATGTTCTATTGAAAAGACTAACCCAGGCCGAAGACACCACTTCCCTAAAGGGAATCAGGAATCCTTAGATCAATCACGTGTTCGGCTGCTCAGAACAATCTTTAGCTTATGAACCAATTCTCGCGTGACTATACGAGTTTTGGTCTTTTTCAAGCTCTGAATTTACGTTGTAAGCGTGAGGTCCGGTAAATTTGTTTATGATTTTCATCTCTTATTGGCCGCAGAAAGTAAAACTCGAAACAAACTTGAGCAAGATTTAGCCTCCTATTTTGGAAAAAAATATTTTCAGTCAACTGCTTCTTGTCAAGTCGCCGGAGACTTCTTCACTAATGATGACTTGAAAACAATTGCCAGAAAGTTCCGCTGCGATTCGCAGAGTGATCATCAAAAGTCATACTCCAAATACAACTTCCCGCCATTTGTAACTATTTCTCAGCCACCATAACGAGAGTGTGCCCCACCTGAAAACTTCACGGCTCTTCTCCTTGCTTGCTTCTGCTGTGAAATAGGTGTTTTTTTTTTTTTTTGATTTTGGTTTTGAGTTCTCTCTTTGGCCGCAGTCTGTCCTCAAAATATGTGTCTTTTTTTTGCGTGGTATACCCATTCCAGGGTAAACTCAAATCTTCTGTGTCTTGTCGGAAACATGAGCAACAATCCGTTAAGTCCACGGTACTTCAGGCCTTTTTTCAATATGAATAATACCTCTCAACAATGACCATTTATGACGAAAATTCGTTGCTAGTGAAATACGAAGAAATTCAAGCCTTCGAGCCTATCTTGTTATCTGATTCTTCTGCTCAAAACTCAATTTTTTCTTTCTGTTTGATTCGTCTGATTATGACAAGATCATACTAAAAGCTTCTAACCAGCGCCCAAGTACGTACCTACCATCCATCTTAATGCATCTTCATTATTTCTTTGTCTGACTTCTCTGAAGGCTGCACATATTTGAAACAGTCTTTTTTTTACGTCTGCGTGCATCTTAACAAAGAGAGTGGGAAAAAAAACATTTAGTTGAATTCGTGTTGGTTCAAAATAAAAAAGAATCAGTACTCCCTTGCGGGGAGTTGAACCCCGGTCTCGACGGTGAGAGCGTCGTGTGCTAGCCGTTACACCACAAGGGAAGCTGTTGTGGTGTTACAAGATCGCCAGGGTCCAGGCGATTGAGACTTTAACTAGACAAAAATTGTGTCGCTAGAACACAATTATGCGGATTTGTGGTTAACCCTTACCGATTACGATAGAATGGGAATCGGCCAGAGATAAGGATGGGAAGATGCGTTCACTCAAGGCGCATGAGATAAGGATAGGAGGTTTGTGATTGCTCATGCAAGATTATGCACGAAGGGACGGAGTCCCGCCGTCAGTACCCCTATCAGATGATAAGCCCCATGTGGAAGCTATATAAAGCCATGGATTCGACATCCAGTCAGTTAGAACGATAAGTCAAATTTAAGCTAAGTTAAGCCAGTCAATTCATATACTACGTATCAACGTACAAAGCCTTTCATCCACACTAAGGTTCGGCAACTCATAACTTGCCCGAAT
>JAKTYO010000073.1:0-41211 GCA_030578735.1 Metschnikowia noctiluminum | reverse complement strand
CTCATCTTTTTAGCGCTGACGGCGGGTTATTTTGTCATGGCGCTTGTGACCGAAGTATGCCATCGCAAGCTTGGGGTTAGAGGCGTGGGGATCATGGGTGCGCTCAGCATGGCGCTCTCATACCTCATCATCTACCAGCGGCCGCCGTACTTCTTGTTTGTGTTTTCGTACTTTCTTTCCGGGATCGGCTGTGGGTCCTTGGACGCGAGTTTCAACGGGTGGATGGGTAATCTCGTTGACCTGAACCAGCTTTTAGGGATCCTCCATGGATGCTACGGCATCGGGTGCATGATCTCGCCGCCCCTTGTTACGCGGCTTCTTGAAAAAAAAGTCGATCCGTGGTTTTGGAACGACTACTACTTGGTTCTCAGCTGCTTGGCCGCCTTTTGCATGGTATACTTTGCCGTGGTCTTTCGGCACGAGACTCCAGCCAAGTACAAGTTTATGATGTTGATGAACGAGGCTCGAAAGGCACACGAGGCCAAGCTTGAGCGTGATGACGACTTTTCAGAAAGCATCACCAGCTTTGACGCCAACACTTTGGATAATGCTCGCAGTGATGTTCTGCCTGAGTCTCACTCGGCCACCGCAGACCTGGTACCACTCTCGGTGGCGCTCGGCCTGAAGTTGGTGTGGCTGTTCTCGCTCATCATGTTTATCTACGTGGGTGGCGAGGCTGCATTTGGCACGTGGCTTGTCACGTTTCTTACGCGTATCAAAAATCTTTCTTATGAAAAGCTGTCTTACATGGCCACCGCATTTTGGACCGGGTTAACGTTGGGCCGCATATTCTTGGGCTTCGTCACCGCACACTACTTCCGCAACGAACTCAATGCTAACTGGTGCTACATCGCGCTATCGCTTCTTGGCCACTTGATGTTTTGCATCGTGGTGCTTACGCCCTATACGCTGCTCTTGTTCCCGATAGTGCTATTCCTGGGCCTCTTTGTAGGCCCCATCTTCCCGACGAATATCGTGGCAGCGATCCGAGTTTTGCCTGCCAAATTTCACGCCAGTGGCGTTGGATTCATCTGCGCATTTGGAGGTGGTGGCGCCGCTGCGGTTCCTTTCTTGGTCGGGCTTGTTGCCGAAGCGAGCGACCTTGGCCTTCGCTTTTATCCCGGCATCGTGGCGCTGCTCTACCTTGCACTTTTAGTGTTTTGGACCGCTGTGCGCGCAAAACACATGCCAAAGGTAAAGCTTGCTTCTTGAACTGACATTTTATAGATTATTAGACAGACAATGACTAGCAACAGAGTTATGCTGCCAGGGTACAGAGATTAGCGCATGTTCACGCCGCTGGCAAAAACAACACGCTGTGCGGGTACTCACAAATACACTAAATTGACCCGCCCTGGTCTTTCCACTCTTCAGGCGTGAAACCTTTTTGCGTGAACGCATGGATTGCAGCAATCTCTTCTTTCAATGCTGTGTTCACCATGCGATGCCTCATCAATTTGTTCTTACCTTTGAACTTTGGAGAGACTATTATGACAGCAAATGCTTGGCCACAACCACCAGACATGTCTTCGACTTGCACAAGGGCCGCCTCGAGACGTTCAGATATGATATTCTTGAGTTTTTCGGCGGTCAACAGCATTTTACTTGTTGTCGGGATACACTATAAAGGCTCGTAGATGTTTTCGATAACAAATTTTGCACGGCTCGATGTCGCAAGATCGCCGGCGACAAGGTGCAGGTCGTCCACTGTGGCTGCAAGACAAAAAATTAGAGCTACAAGTCTTAGGTTTTGTAAATAAATATTTCGCTTGTTGTGGAAAAGGTATATTCACAAAACCAGCTTGCGCGTTGATTGCGCTTGGTCATTATCAACTGGATCCTCTTCCTGTCAACTTTATTCGAGGGTGGTTATTGAGCTCACTTTTCCATGACGTGCAATGTTGCATGTCCGCGTTTGATTGTGTTATGATGACTCGGCTCGGCGTAGCTATCCTTCCTGGCGTAATCTGAAAAGAAATTGGGATTTTCTTTGCGGACTTTGTTAATTTTAGTCTGTATTTCTTTTGCCGTGATACTTTCCGCCTTTGTCAATGGACCAAACTCGCACTTGTTGTAAAACCCCCATACGTCGTCCGGAATGAGGGCGAGATCTTCGTGTACCTCGATCAACTGGTTCACAACCTCGATAGCAAGGAAGTGCGCGTCACTCGACTGGTTCTCGCCATTCTCGCCACTTGCCGCTTTTGAAAAGAGAATATTGGGAGCGAGAACGGTGGCCAAGTTATGCGTGTCCATTTTGGAGCCCGTCTCCTCATCAATCTCGGCAAAAGAAGCTACCCAGCTGAAAAAATAAAGAAGAACCTCTAGAAGATTCCTGTGGCTGCGAGGGAGAAGACAGTATGAAAGCTGCAATACCCGCTTGGCTTTGGCTGGGTTCTCCGTTCGTCTCGACGAAATCCACACGTCGTAGAGGCTAAAGGTCAAAAGGGGATCGGGTAATTCTCTGAGCCACTTTTTCATCAACGCCGCAAGCTGCACGGCAGAATAGTTTCCATAGTTGGGAGACTTCAACGGCGCTGCATTGATCTGCTCGGTCAACTCGCGCAAATTCTTGATGTTTCCGTTGAGGCGGAAAATACCTTCTACCGATACATCTTTTTGCCTGAGTGCAAGAATGATATCTTCTATCAACACAGGAATCCTCAACTGCGATGGTCCCACACCCAAACTGGTGTCCACGCCATACTTTTTCGCCACGTCTTTCAAGTCCAGGCCAAACACATTCAAAGCCTTCTTATCTCCGCCACCTATTCTGAACTTGTCCCAAAAAGTCGTTGGCTTTTTTGACTGCAATATCGCTAAAAGTTCATCGCGGTTGAACTGGTTGCTTACGCTCAACAATGCCTCGACAGCAATATGACGCAAGATCGTGTGTTCCTGCTTTGTCAATTCCGAGAAGTACTTATGCTCTTCTTCCTCCCTGTTGTCGTCGCTGAAATTTGGCTGAGCAGGTTCATGGGGCAGTACATTGTTGCTTCCTGAATTTATCTGTGAATTCTTCTTTTGGTATAAAGAGTTGTGGTGCTTGAACGCGTTGGGCCGCTGCTCTCTGGCCTGTTCTGCCGCAACAATCCTTGGAATATCGTCTAAGGTCAAAGACTTCTCGTTCTTCAAAAGATCTGAAGTGCGACCCAAACTGTTGCTGGCCATCCTCAGAGGCTCGTCACGAATCTTGATCGGATTCGTTTGGAAGTCGAAGCAGTCCGAATCACGGCGCAGAGTAGTGAATGATACGAAGCTGGAGGAGCTGCCTTTTCTATCACTAACTCTTCTTTCCTCCATCTCGTTCGCAGTATTATCGGCCTTTGCAGTGGCAGCCTCAGGGGCCTCCACAATTACCGATTTTCTGGCCTTCTTCTTGACAGAAGTGCGGAGTTTCTGATTTTCTCTCATCTGCCTCAATGACGTGACTTCGTCGAGAGTCTTCGAGTATGTTGTTTCAGTCTCCGACGGTTCCTCTGCAATGTGAGACATGTTGGATGTAGGCTTGAGATAGTCCACCGAGCCTGTAGCCGCGCTGTCCTTCTTGATGGCATTCTTGGACCTAGAAAGGGCAATTTTCAAAAGGTATATGAGTTGGGATAAGTCAGAGACACGAACGAATCCCAGAGTATAGCCCATTCCCGACACTTTATCAGACATAGCGCAGTCTGAACAGAAGATCATATCGTTTGAGCCGAGCAAAAAAGACTCGACCCTGAACTCGCTCGTTGGTTTACGGTGGCACTTGGTACATTCAAAACACTTTATGTGCCACCTTCTGTCTCCGAACTTAACGCACGCCTTCTCTATACTTTTGGAGCACGAGCGGCAAGCGTCAGTCGAATTATATGGAACGGAGAGACGGGAAGTGAACGTATTCCTTTTGTCTTCTTCCCCGATGGACAATTCGATATCCTCGTAGGTCTTTACCAGAGCCAAAAAGCCGTCTAGAGCCCTTGTATCGCCGCGAAGTCTGTTTAAAGCGAGAGCGTTGTTCAAACCAATCCTTATCAAAAGCTTCAAATAGTGGGCGCAGCCTGTGATTACAGCGAGAAGATCGGAGGACAAACTCCCGGACTCGGCTATCTGATGCGACTTTCGAAGAATGGCCAAGTAGCTCATAAGTTTGCCTGAAATGTTGCGGGGTTCCTTACGGAGAGCTTGGAACTTATCGAAAGCATCGACAGAATAGACTTCTTCCAAAAAAGCACGTTTGGAATCACTCACGGATACATTGTCTGGCTTGTAGTCCGTGCACATATTCTGAACAAAATCTAAGGCGCGGAACAAAATCTCCAAATATAGCACCAATCTGCCGGTTGTGAGCATTCCCGTCAGCCGCTTGCCCGAACAAGCTGAAAGAAGCATTTCGGAAATGCATGATGCCGATGTTTCTTCGAAGCCAGAAAGCACGACCCAACAATTCATCACTGCAGCCTCGACTTTCAGCTCCAAGGCCGCCAATTCCTTGGCCGTGAGTTCGGAGTTTGTTGGGCCCTGCGGCTCCGGCACGCCCACAGACTCCATGGTGACGCTCACGTTCCAGAACTTGAACACCATGTAACACTCTGGATGCCATTGCTGGACCTTGCCGCTTTTGAAGAGCTCGACAAACTGCTTGACGATCGAGGAGTGGCACCCCTCACACTTTGTGGCGAAGAGACGCGAATAGTGGAAATGGCAATAGACACTATTGTCGTGCTCATAGTAGCTCTCGTCAGACTCAAAGACCTTGCCACACGCATGGCACTTGAAATGCTCCAAGTGGTATTTGTTTCCCAACGCAGTGATGTAAGGGCCACGGAGCGCGCTGTCACAAGTATGACAGATGAGGCTCAATTTCTTGAAATAATCGTATTCACAAAGTGGTACCTGTACAGCGACGCCCTCGTCATTAGTGATTTCGTGGGGGAAAAACTTTGCCAGACAAAGCACTCCACACTCGTGGCACTTGAAGCACTCAATGTGGTAGGCGTTGTTGAGAGCACGCACAAACTGCCCGTTGATTATCTGGTGGCACAGATTACACGATTTTCGTTTCTTCCCCGAAGGCCGTCTTTGCTTTTGTTGGTGCTGTTGGTGCTGCAAATTTTCTTGCAGTCGCAGTTGCAGTTGCAGCCTTTGGTTGTGCTGGGGCTCGAGTGGATTGGAAGAATGTTGCTGTTGCTGTTGCGTATTTAGACTTATGTTCTGGTTTTGAGCCAGTGCCTGAATCCCATGGGCACCCGGAACGAAATACAAGTCCTTTTTCGAGCCCGACACCAGGTCACCTAGACCGTAAGGCGAGCCCAGGTCCACCGTTTGAGACACAGTCACTGCCCGCAGCAGGTGCTGAGAGATCAAAGGGGGGCGCATGGGGCTCTGGATCGCGCCGCTTGACTTACTTGCAGCCATCTCGGGTCGCTTCTGCCGGGACAAATGACCCCAGGAGTCGTTGCGTTGGTGTAAAGGATCGCTTCGTTGGTGTAAAGAGTCGGCTCGTTGATGTGAAGGAGGCGTCTGCGCAAAATGTGCAAGTTTAGGGGGCGGCGTCTGTGGCGGAAGCAGGCCTTGAGAAATGTTTCTTGAGTGCGAGGCACTTGATGAATGCGGGATGTTTGTTGCAAAGGAGGCGTTTGTTGAATGAATAGCACTTGTCGCATGGGAGGGGTTTCGAGCGGTCAGAGTTCCACGAGCGTATGGTTCAGTCTGAGACCTGGAGAACGCTGCAAGTTTTTCTGCCAGCACCAACAGCGACAGCAGGTTTGCGGAGGAATACGGCTTAGGAGGCGGTTTTTGTTGCAGATCGAGCAGCGTCTTCAGGTCCAAGTTGAGCAGCGTTTTCAGGTCAACATTGAATAGTGTTCTCAGCAGATGGGCCGGCTTCAACGCAAACGCCCGATTTTCAACACTAGGAGACACAAACGGCGAGACCCAGCCAGAGTGTTTTGGCTGTTTTTCAAGAACAAACAGCCGCTCGTGCTCCGCGTCTGTCAGCGGCTGTAGCATGTCTGGAATCAGAGCCATTGCATCCGGCGAAACGGCGATTGTGTGTCTGTTCACATTCAGACTCAGCAGCGACCGCAGACTGCCGCTCGGAGATGTTGGGAGGGGCGGAATGAGCTGGGTCCAGTTGGTTGTTCCCTGTTGTCTCCCGCCTCTTTGAACAAGGTCGTGACTTTGACTCCGCGCATGGATCTTGAACAGCGGCGAGAGCGAAGGCAGACCTTGTCTGTGGAAATCGAACGGCACCGGATCCGGGCTACTTGTGTCAGGAAGTTCTGGCTTTTGATCCCGACTCTGGCTCAGAGTAGAAGCTCTGAAAGGCGACGAGTTGAACGCCCTGAAAAACCGTTTGGGACTCGTTTGTGACGTTTTCAATTTTGGCGTCTGTGGATGCTGCTCGGGCATATTTGCTTGAGGGTATGTGTGTTTATGTCAGGAGGAATTTGACGCAAGACCAGATGTCAAGTGAATCAATCACCAAATACTGATCCGTGCAATGTCTCGAAGTCCGCTGCTCTGAAGTATCTTTCAGTAAAGGTTTCGACAGAAAGACTTGCAGACTTTTTCGTCGAGAATCTTGCTATGGGCTATCTTGTATGGGCTTTTGATGGCAGACACGTGCTGGAAGGCTTTTGAAAAGGGCCCACTGTGAACTCTTCGGACTGCTACCAGATACTGGCTTCTCGATCTGTTCAAAAGCGAAAAACTATGTGAGAAGTGATCAATGAGAAGAGGACGACACCTGAAGTTGTCGTTTATGCCCGGAAGATGTGTGAAAGGAATGACTAGAAGTTGGTTTAAAGGCTGAAAATGGCTAGGAGAGGATGATGCTTTTTTTTATTTTTATTTTTTGCTTGACCGACTCAGCGTCCGACACTCACGACAGAAAGAATCGGGCCAGATGAAATGTGAGTTCTGGCCAGCTAAAGCGAATATGTGGAGGTGTAAGCAAAAAAATCCACCGAAAGTGTGTTTTCTTTATTGATTATTCTGGCGGTGCTGAGGCGGAGCTTATTGCTTGTTCGGTGTTTGCGATTCTGTTTCTCAGATAAAAATAAAGTAGTGTGCCGTGACAGATCTGTTGAGCGAGCCCTGGGGCTGACGGGACACGATGTTTTTTATTTTTACTTTCGAAAGAAACACGAACTCGGCCCAGAGAGAGCAAAAAAAAAAAGGAAAAAATTTCATAGACAAAGGTAGTGACAAGCCTATGGGGCTACCTACTATGAGAGCTTCAGAAGCAGGCAACCCGATCAAAAAACATATTGAATTTGAGAAAGGTCTCCAGCGCCTAAAATTGATAGTGCAAATTTAGACCATGTCTGATTTTTTTCTTTTTTTTTTTTTTTTTTTGTTATGATTTCTGGCGGACTCTATGTTGAATTGGGCAGTTTCATCTTTATTTTCACCCTTGCCTCATTCGGCATAGGGGCTCTCCTCTCGCGCTCACGAAATTAAGCAGAAGTCGCGTCGTCAAAGTACAGAGCCCTGCCACGTTGGAAAAGGATTGTTTATTCCGCGGGGCAACGTGGGTTGAGAGACATTCGGAGAAGAATATTCAGCTCAGAAATATCTCATCATTCTACATGCCCCATGCCTCTAATCTTTTGCTCTTCTTTTTTTCTTTAGTAGACAATATGTATTGGAAGACCGCGAGCCGCAACCGGCGGGTGAAACTATGTACTATACACCGAAAACCTTAGCACACTTCGAGATTGACTTTAGTAGCCTTTCAAGTTAGCGGCGCAGCATATGTGGTCACAGTCTTGTTTGTTGGCATCTTGTTCGATATGCACGTTCGATATGCCAACAAACAAGACTGTCAAAATGATTGCTCGTGGGAACCATACCCAGAACCCAAAGGGCTCACCACTATCCCTAGGGTTTTGACCACCCGGCCAAAACATCATTAAGAAATTTTGCTCTTTTCTTCACTTTTCTCGTTTTTCCTCTTGTCCTGCTTTGAAAAAGAGGGGGGAAAAATTCACTACTCTTTTCCAAAATTGGTATTTTTACAGCCGCCCGAAGGTGATTGCCTAGATCTCCGTGGCAGTGAAGCAAAAAGGCCTTGCGTAACCAAAAGTTTTTTGGCAGAAGTAGAATATTCTTGACAAAGATGTGTCAATTGTCTCATAAGTATGAAGAATCTATCAATATAGAGACGGTATATGATTGGGGCTGAAGTAAGTGCAGGGCTCGACTTAAAGTGGGTCTGAGCTCCTTGAGACTATCGAATCTCACACTGCCAGCCGTATTTGTGGATGAACTTTCCTCTTTAAGATCCAAGAATACTTGAGCACCAGGGTTCGGATGATATTGAAAAAATAAGAAAACAGCTTTGCCAGGAAATAAAGACCGCTCTCGAGCACCTCTGCGATTTACTCAATAAACGTTCACGCAACGGCAGTCTTGTTGATACTGTAAGGCTGACAGAGGAGCGTAAGATAGGCTGCTTGAAAAATCATATACGTTGTTTTTTGAGTAGAGTGAGTTTTCAAGTAAAGTGAGTTTTTAAGTGAAGTGAGTTTTCAAGTGAAGTGAGTTTTCAAGTGAAGTGAGCTTTCAAGTAAAGTGAGTTTTCAAGCGATATGAGTTTTCAAGTGAAGTGAGCTTTCAAGTAAAGTGAGTTTTCAAGTAAAATGAGCTTTCAAGCGATATGAGTTTTCAAGTGAAATGAGTTTTCAAATGTTGTGAGGATCAACATATATGTCAGGAACTCTAGCCTGGTTTGTATTAGCCTGAAGGCCTAGTCGGCCGAAGCGTTCAGATACATGCCCTTTAATGAGCAAGTATCAAGCCTACGGCCAACTCCGTCGCCTCTTCAAGGCATAGAAATAAGTAGAGTTGGTGTTCCAGTCTCTTTATGGACCCAGTATGCTAGTATTATGTACATTATGGATATATATACAATATCCTTTTACGTTTACGAACTGGTGTTCGATACCCTTGACCCAAGCACGCAAGAACTGGTGTTTGAGACTATCGGAGACAACAAGATATACTATGGGGGATAATCCTAAAGCTGAGGATAATCGTGGAAGTGACTTTTAAGGCTTTATACGAGTTAACAGAACACTTAATGCCAAAAATGTATGTGTGGATGCTGAGTATACACTCTCAGTATGATTTGGCATAGTTTACGTTGATTATGTTTCTTTTTTAATGATTTCTTGGTTCATACCGCCCACGCCCTCTAATATCAGACTCAACCCGTAGATCACAAGCGAGAAGCTCAGCTTGTGCTTGTACACAACCAGAGAACCTATTGAAGGTGCCGACTTTATAATCCTCTGTGCCGATTTCATGATGCTCTGTGCCAATTTAATGATCCTCCGTGCCGATTTCATGATGCTCTGTGCCAATTTTAGAATCCTCTGTGCCGATTTCATGATGCTCTGTGCCAATTTTGGAATCCTCTGTGCCGATTTCATGATGCTCTGTGCCAATTTTAGAATCCTCTGTGCCGATTTCATGATGCTCTGTGCCAATTTTATAATCCTCTGTGCCGATTTCATGATGCTCTGTGCCAATTTTAGAATCCTCTGTGCCGATTTCATGATGCTCTGTGCCAATTTTAGAATCCTCTGTGCCGATTTCATGATGCTCTGTGCCAATTTTAGAATCCTCTGTGCCAATAATCTTGACTCAAGCCATAAGATCTCTGGCTTGAGTTGCTCTCATTCAAGTCCGGCAATAATATGAAGACGTCTCAATGACTGCAAGTCGCATCTGATCTTCGGCTTTCGCTTCTCATTTGACTATTTCTCCATAGAGCTCTTCCTTCCTTAGAGGCAATTTTCAACTGCAACTGTGAATGGTTCGGAGTTTTGACCAACTTGTATGTGTTTGTCATCTTTCTGTACACAGTTTATTACGGGGCTTCTTGAGTTGCGACTAACTTTATTTCGTTCCTCGAAACACCTCGAATCCGAAACATCAAAAGGATGTAAACATCTATGAAGTATTGTTGGACACCACACGCCCTTATTGGTCATTGCTGAGGTAATTGAAAAGTCCTCCAGTCTATGAAATTTGGATGAAGTTGTCAATGAAGACCGATTATCTGACCTTCTGTCTTTCAGATCGGAAGCAACGACAATTCTTCACCAGTCGAGGCTCATAGAATTCAAGCTGGTGATAACTGATTTATATAATCACCGTGACAGAGTCTAACTGGGGTAAAAAATGTTCGAAGCCAACCCGGTCATGCCGCTCAATCGTGTGGACTCAATATAATGATCGCCCATTTCAGACTCTCGGCAGTCTTGACCACGCGACTATGGGAGAAGTCAAGCACGATAAAAAGAAATACAAAATACAAAAATCACGTGCCCATTGCTTATCGCCTGTCAAGCACCAGATTCTGCATGCAAACATAGCAATCAAATCGTTGCCTAAAGGTGTTTTCCATGGGCAATCGATTTTCAAAAAGCCGAAAATAAGCATCCGGTTTTCACGTGACGCGCGGCGCAACCTTCCGCATTCATAAAAGTCTCGTGTTTTTTCCCTCGGAAAAACACCTCCGTACCTTTAACCCGAGGCAACTCGATTGCCGGTCGCGCCACCTGCCGGATGCTCTTACAAATCCAGGCCACAATCTGTTCAGTTTCCAGCAGACAAAATCAGTGAAAGTTTAGGAATCCAAGCGTATTTCGAACATAAAAGGACATGGCACAGAGTCTTTTCAATTTCAATTGTTTGTGGTTTTCCCTGCGCCTGCAGACGGGGCATGTGACAGAATCAAGCTGGGCCCGGCTAAGCGAATACTCACCACTCTGCATGCTCTAAACCGTGCGCCGCGCCTGCTCTGACTCGTTGCCTGATTACTCAATAGCAGGCTCGGGCAAAACCGGGTTTCAGCAGGTTTACGGCAGGTTTCGGCGATGAGGCTTATCTTTGCTAGGCGTTTGTATAAATAGAGCCCGGAAGATCACAGTACATGGACGGATTATCTTATCACAAGCACCTTTCAAAGCATCTCAGACACCGTTTCTCGCAACATCTTCGAAGAGCATCTCTCAAAATATCTTCGGCATCTTATATAACAGACTTTAAAGCGATTTGATCAGTTTTTCTCGCCTATATTAGCTCAGACTATTCCACGCCTAGCTCCACACATATGTCAATGATCCTCCCACTTTCTCGATTGCATATCATGTCACACCTTCCTCCAATCAAGCCCACATACTCCAAGATGCTTTTGAGTGTCGCAGGATACATGGGCGCCAGTTTGCTGGTGGCAGCTTTGGCAGACAGAAAGAACTTTGCACACCTTTTCAAGCAGCTCGGCCAGTGACCGGCAAACGTTTGAACTTTTTTATAGACGCCCTCGCAGGCATTTCTGACGGAACCACGCTCGATGCAACCGGTCAGCGTTGAACTTTTTCATAATATAATATTCGGATTCGGTATTTGCCTCTATTCATGTAGATGTTGCACCTCTCTAAGCCCTTGGCCCGGCACATGTCTATAATGCCTCCGCGTGCTGCCATAGAGCATTTGTCGACTCAGCTTCCAGACCTGGAGCAAGATCTCTTTGCGTGGCAAGAAATTTGGAAAAATCACTTGGACACCGCTGCCCTCGAAGCCCGTGTCTCGCGTCAACACACACATGTAGTAGATCACCTGTCCATAGCCATGGAAGCCTTCATGGATCACTATATCGATGATCTCTGAGATCGGCAAGAACTTCCCGTGGCGCCCGATATTGAGAAACTTCCACCTCGATTTGCTGCTAATTTGCACGCCCATATCTTCAATCACCATCAATGTGTCTGAGGCCTCTTCGAGGGAGAGTAGAAGAACAATGGCTAACATTGCAACCACTAGTGAGAGGTTCGAAGCATTGCTTCTCAAGCGACTGAGCGATTCGGATGGCAGAATCTGCGTGATTTGATAGACTGCCTCAGGTCTTAATGGCCAACCATTTTCGAGTAGGCTCTTTAGAGCCTCGAGACCCTGTGGGATCACAAAAGCCAAAAGCACACACGCTAGAGGGAGACGGAGATGGCGGACGAAGAAAGACGGTTGCTTCCGCACAATGTATCTTGCCGAGCTCTGATTGGCATTGGTGATGATTTCAAGCGCATAATCTTTAGCAGACGACATGGGCCGAAACGCAGTATGCAGCAGGTGTTGTTTTAAGTGTTTATCAAGAACGAAATGATCGGACCCAAAATGAAATTTCCACGATAAGATCGCGACATTGAGTCAGCGCGCGCCCGAGTGGTGCAGGTGACGCATGAAAACGTGAGATGTTCTAATGCCCGCCGCCTGCGTCGAGCTGCTCGCGCGTGCGTTTGACGTCTTCGATGTCGCCAACCACCACCTCGTTCTGTCTTATCATGCGTGATCTCTCGGCCTTGGTCATAGGCTTGGACCCTGTACGGATTTCGATTTCCCTCTTTCGGTTTGCCTCCAAGTCCTCCTTAATTGCGCGCTCGCGCTCCGTGTTAATGTCGCGAATGTGCGCCTCGTGGTCCCGCTTGAGGTCTGCAAGCTCGCGGTTGAAGTCGTCCACAGTCTTGAGCGACTTCATTGCAGAAGAAGCCGAGGCAAGGAACTCATCCATGTCGGGCGGGAGTTTCCTGCGGAGCGCCAATTCGATGAGCTGCGGCTGGTTTTTCTCCTCTAGCGTAAACTTGTTTTTCACCTGCCGCCGGGTTCTGTAAGGAAACAACTGGGCGATAAACGTAAAGTCTGTGCCCCACGTGCTGAGCGCCTTGTAGAACTGGACCATCTCCTCTTTTGTCCACGGGTCCGTGTGCACTTTTCTCGAGTAGGAGCCCGCTGTGATTGGATTTTCAAACGGGTTCTCCAACTCAACTGTCCTGTTGTTGCTGCTGGGCGCAAATTCCCGAGCGCGGATCACGGATTCCTGGTCCACCTGTAACTGCCCGTCCACCACGGCAAGCTTCAAGTTATTGGTGGCTGCCTGCGCCAATTCCTCTTCACGCGCCGCACGCTCAAAGTCAAAGCCACGTTTCTGGCCCAGACCCAGACCCCCATCTGCATCTGCATCTGCGTTTGCGTCTGCATTAGCACCTACATCGTCTCTCTGCAACTCACGGAGCGCCTGCTTATACGATATACGGTACTTGCGGGCCAACTCACGGGCCTCGCGGCGCTCTGCCTTCTTTTTGAGAAGGTTGACCTTTGCCTCTTCGGCCAACAGGAAAGTTTCGCATTTTGTGCCGATCTGGAGCATCGGCTTGCATAAGTCCGCCATACTCATCGTATCTGCCAGGACGCTTATGTGCGTGTAGAGCTCCTCGTCCTCGGGCTTCACTTTGCGGGGAAGCTGCCGCACACTCAGAAGACTCGTGACCAAGTCCTTGGGGGCTACAGGCAAGTCGCTGGCCACCTCCGCGGACGTGCGGAATTTCCGCATTTTGTTCGTCTTGGGGCATAATGCCACCACGAAATCCAGCTGTGTTCTAGATTTGGATGGCGACGTCTGTGGATGGCCCAAAACAGCCCCTGAGTTTGGCCCTGACACGCCTAGGGGCCCGGGCCGAGAATGGCCTGATTCCTCCGCGTCTTCGGCCTCGTTGGCCTCTTCTCTTAGCGTGTCTGTGACGGGCCCAATCAGTACTACGGAACCACGGGGAAGTTTACGCCCGGGGCGCGAGAAAGAGGTCTTTCTTTTTTTAGAGGGCTTGGCCAGCGGCACGCCGATGGTCACGGGCGTCTCTCGCAGGAGAACGTGGTCCCCTTCTAAAACCCCTAAAGCAGGCAAATGTGTGCTGGAATATACGCTGCTTCGCCGTTGGCCACCAATGGACATAAGCCTGCTCAGCCCCACGGCGGGGGACACTACCGACAGCCGCCGGCGCACGGGTTCCCGGACAAGAGCCACCGGCCGTTTGAAGATATCGTTGTCGCCATATTCGTCGTCTGATTCGCTCACGTTCTCGCTTTGTGCTTGCTTTGCGGGGATAATTCCGGGCAACTTTTGTATTGGGTCCACCACGGGCTCTGCAGAGTCTTCGTTTAGGGGCTTAGCCGCCGGCTGGGACGATAAGGAGTAAGACAGGAGCACGTTCTGGCTCGGTACGGCTTGTGAGGCGGCCGGAGACGCAATTTCGCCAGTTTTCTCGCGCGTGTTTTCGCCTGGCAGCATCGTCAACTGCGTGGCCGGCGGCGAGTGGGCATGGGCGACGGTTTCCGACGCGTTTGTGTCGGTTTCAAGCGGCTGGGAAGCATTCGTATCGTCTGTCACTTGCGAGGCTGGCGGCGTGGCCACCGTCGGCTTGCGTGTGACCCGCTTCTTGAGTTTTGGCACAAAGTGCGAGGATTTCTTGACGATACTACTCATGCCAAAAACAAGAAAGTGAAAGAGATTTGTGTATTGTTCTGCTCGTGTTTAAGTGTGTGCAAAGGCGTAAATGTATGTATTTGATTAGCGAGGGAGACGAGATGAATGCGAGGACCACGTGACCGTGGAGGCTGTACCTATATGCAGTACACTTACATCAGGCGTCAACAGGCCCCGGGCGAAAACGACAAGGAACTAGAATTCTTCTATATTTTTTGTAAGTATCTAATAAATTATTGTTTGAAGGAGTGAATTTTCAAAAAACAGTACTTTAATTAGCGTTTAAGGGGTCTGAGTCGGTGGTGTAGATTTCGGCTCGGAACACCAGGCCATCGCACATGGACGCGCACTAAACTACATTAAAATCACCATATATCGGTGATAAAGAGCGATATTCCGGGACAGTTCCGCCAAGTGTTCCCTCTCTAAGGCTTAAAAAATACAACTCACTCTTTTTCTCGCGGACGAAAAGCCGGAAACTTCTTCTCTACAACATGGACACATCGTGCAAACAGTTGTGGCTGCCGTTCCAGGATAGCTGGGCCCTCGCCCTAGAATACTTCCCTTTGATCAATGGAGGCCTGTTTATTTGCAGTTCCAGCTCGGGATCCTTAGCACTTTTTGCCCTCAGCGGATCTTCCGAGCCCTCTATGATCAACAGACGTGCCCACGACGCGTGCATAAACGCCATAGAAAAAGTAGACGAGTTCACATTGGCCTCGGCGTCTTCAGATGGAGTCAAGATTTGGGATTTGCGGCAGGGGTTGCACCGGGCCCAGGCGCACTTGAAATCGGGCCGGAGCTCGACGTTTCTCTCCCTTGGCAGCAAAGACGGCCGCTGGCTCGCGGCTGGCTCAGAGCTTCTAGGGGCAGACGCAGAATTGCATATTTGGGACTTGCAAAGCCCACAACAGACTGCTCGGCTGTTTGTAGACTCACACCATGATGACATAACCGCCGTCCAGTTCCACAAGACACTCCCATACCTCATGTCCGGATCAACGGACGGATATGTGAACATCTACAACCTCGATGAGCCAGATGAAGACGAGGCACTCCACCAGGTGATCAACTTCGCATCCGTGCACCTGTGTCTGTTCGTGAAGCCCGGGAAAATCGCTGTGCTCTCTCACATGGAAACCTTGGCCTTTTGGGAACTCAACAACACGAACTACGAGGCCGACGAGGAGGCCCGGCCACGTGATCTTGGCGATGTACGTCAAATATGGCCCGCCTGCGAGTATGTGGTCGATTTATACAAGGAAGGCTACGTGTGCTACGGCGCCAACCTGATGCTGAGTATGACTGTGATGCCCTTTGACGCAGACTCGGAACAATTTGATGTTGAGCGGGCTGTGAAGTTGACCTCGGCACATGGAGAGGAGGTCGTGCGCGATGCGTTGTTCATACCAGGCACAAGCCTGCTTTTGACCTGTGGAGAGGATGGAATGATCAAGGCGTGGGAGCTTCCATGGAAAGTGGGAGCCGGGAAAGAAATTGATACAGGTAGCGTCTCAGCGTGTGAGACGAGAGACGAAGAATCGAAAGAAACGAGAGAGAAGAGGGAAAACAAGGACAGGAAGGAGAGAAACGAGAGAAACGAGAGAAAGGAAAGGAAGGAAAGGAAGGACAAGAAAGAGAGGAGAGACAAAAGAGAGAATAAAAAGCTGAAGAAGGATGTACGGTTTAAGCCGTACTGAGGGATAAGTGACGCATGGTGAGAGAAAGGGATCGTCATCATTTAGGAAGCCGGTTTTTTTTTTTTTTTTACATAAAGACAAGATTGAGGGTAAGGAGAGGTGCATCTTAAACAGGGCTAAGGGAAAGAATCTTGCAAGACCTTAAATCAGACCCTTGCCGTATTTTATTTTTAATTTTCATAGAACACTTCGCAATATAATACGGCCCATATTTCGGTCTTTGTAGACGGCGAAACCTCCTTTCGCCCTTCACCGGAAAAGTGCCTAATACTTGATACGCCAGGTTTGACACTAGCCCAAAGTGCGTCTCTATCTCCGCATATTTGCCCATTATTCCTTATCGAGTCACTAAACTGACTCTATATTTATGCCTCTCTGTTCCAAAAACGGACATTAGTTTTCTTCTTTCAGTGTTCGCGCATTCTAGAGAGGCCCACGCAGTGTTTGGATCTCGTTTCGCACGCCAGGGCTTCTTCCGTCTCTTGCATGAGACAATGGGCCAAGGTGCTCTTCTTCGGCACACACCCAAAACTTAAAATACAGGCTTCCTGCAAAAACTAGTACCACAGAGTGCTCCATACACCGCCAAAACACGTCATGAGCATCCAAAATATCCTGCATTTCCAGTCAATGATATGGTATCTCCCATGTGTTCCCAAACGCCAGTGTAATTTCTGTCCCAGTTTCTGTCCCCACTGAAATGTCGCATTTCGCTCTCGTTAAAGCAATCGCGACACATGTAATGCAGGCCTGCACACAATTAACGTCATCGGCACACAAACAGCATTGCCTGCGTCTGCGGCGGGCACTTTGGCTGCACACATATGTTCCTGCAGACAGTGCCCTCGGAGATACCTCGAGCCTCCAACTCAGCTCACTTGCATCTCACTGGCCGACCTTGTGCTACTACGTCTACGTGCCTCGGCCTTCTTACATACCTCGTTTTTTTTGTTGAGTGCTGGTATATAGAGGTTTTGGGTAGTTCCAGATTAGTTTGAGTACGGGAAAAGCAAAGGCCATGACTTCACTAAACGAACAAACACCGGAGTCTATAGCATTGGCACCCACTGCTCAAATAGTGGACTCAGAACTCCCTGTATTTGCCGGCGAGCACGGCATAAAACGAGAGCATCCAGATGCAGACACGGCAATAGAAGCGGCAGCAGAAGAAGCGGCAGCAGAACAAGCGGCAGCAGAACAAGCAGCAGCAGAACAAGCGGCAGCAGAACAAGCAGCAGCAGAAGAAGCAGCAGCAGAAGTATTTCAAAGTGCAGAAGCTTCTCAAACAGTACAGACAAACGATGATGCAAAAGCAAGCGCTCAGAGAAGCTTTGAAATAAGCGCCGGCACGGATATGGGCATTGACCCGAAAGCAGCCCTGCTACCAACGCTGGTGGTTGAGCGGGAAGTAAAGCTGGAGCAAACGCCCCAACAAACGCCCGGACAAATGCCCGAACAAACGCTCGAACAACCTCTGGATTCACATTTACACCAGAATGGCAGCAGGAAAAAACAGAAACTCGAGTCCTCGGCCTCGCCCTCGTTGGTCGTGGTCCCGCACAAAAAACCAGACTTGTTCTACAGCCCACTCAAAACCGGCGTCGTCTACGACGTGCGCATGCGGTACCATGCCAAGATCTTCACGTCGTACTTTGAGTATATCGATCCACACCCAGAGGACCCGCGACGCATCTATCGGATCTACAAGCGGCTCGCCGAGGCAGGGCTCATCCAGGATACCGCGTTGCTGGGCTCAAACGACATTGGTCCGCTCATGGTGAAGATCCCGATCCGTGAGGCTACCGCCGACGAGATCTTGCAGGTGCACACAAAAGCACACTTGGACTACATCCTGCTGACGGAGGCCATGACCCGTGAGCAGCTCCTCGACGAAACGGAAAAGGGCGACTCCATCTACGTCAATAACGACTCCTTCCTCCTGGCGAAACTCTCGTGTGGCGGCCTGATCGAGGCATGCCGAGCCGTCGTCGAAGGAACAGTGAAGAACCTGTTGGCGATTGTGCGCCCGCCCGGCCACCATGCTGAGCCAGACACCCCAGGCGGCTTCTGCCTATTCAGTAATGTGGCCGTGGCCGCCAAAAACATGCTCCGCGCGTACCCGGAATCTGTGCGGCGGATCGTGATCCTCGACTGGGACATCCACCACGGGAACGGCACACAGAAGGCGTTTTACGACGATCCGCGCGTGCTTTACATCTCACTACATCGATTTGAAAACGGGAAGTTTTACCCTGGCACCAAGTACGGCGGCGCGGAGATGGTCGGCGCTGGGCCCGGGGAGGGCTTTTCCGTCAACGTGCCGTGGCGCGAAGCCGGCGTCGGCGACGCAGACTATATGTACGCGTTCCACAAAATTGTCATGCCCATCATGAGCGAGTTTGACCCCGACTTGGTCATTGTGAGTTCGGGCTTCGACGCCGCCGACGGCGACATCATCGGGCAATGCCACGTGACACCCGCCGGCTATGGCCAGCTCACGCACTTGCTCAAAGGGCTTGCACGGGGCAAGCTAACCGTGATCTTGGAGGGCGGCTACAACTTAGACTCCATCAGCCACAGCGCCTTGGGCGTGGCCAAAGTGCTAGTGGGCGAGCCGCCCGAGGCCACCATCTCTGCCCATCCCAGACCAGACACACTAGAAACCGTGTGCGAGGTGATGCAGATCCAGGCAAAGTACTGGCGCTGCATGCGGCCCGGGAACTCGGCCCACCTGTTCGAAGACGCCTACGACGCGTCGGGTGCCCTGCTTCTCTCCTTGGCAGAGCCCGTGCGCGCCTACCAGGCCCAGAAACTCTTTGCCAAGCTTGGCTTCATTGGGCTCCCCGTCCTTGAAAACACAGACACTGATAAACAGGCGCTGTTCTCTACAGACTTGCCGCGGCACGTCGAGGATCTTGTGCTTGCGAGCCGCGACATCAGCACTTGCGACACGCTCGTGGTGTCGATCCATGACCCGCCCGAGGTCTGGGCCAACGTCAATCCGGTCACGGGAAACATCGACAGCAATACCTCGATCGTGCTTCAGCATCCGTTGCTGCGACTTATTGAGACGGTCGAGCGCGAGCTTCGGGCAGAGGGCACCCCGGGGAAACTCGGCTTTGTAGACATCAATATTCCCTCATTTACAGGTGCTACCAGCGGATCCCCAATAGTTGCCGGACGTGCACGTGTCAGTGACTACAATCCAACAATTTTCGCCCAAGAGCTCCTTCTTTGGGTCTGGGACAACTATCTCTGCTACTTCCAGCAATTGAAAAAGGTCGTTTTTGTTGGATACGGCGACGCGTACCACTCCATCGTGCACCTCTACGCTAAGCGCCCGTCACAAGAAATCAAAGACTTGGTAAAAGGAACCGTGGTGTTTCTAAACCGCACTCTGCTCCGGCCTATTGTTGCCGGCATGGACGAATCGATGGTCGACTGGTTCTACCAAAACTCGGTCATTTTTACTAGCAACATGAATCCGTGCTGGGTTGGTGCTTCGGGCAAGGCTGACGGCGAAGAGCCCAGCCGAAGGCCGCGAAAAAAGTTTGGCCGCGTTTTGCGGGCTTCTGTCGATGGCTTGTGGGATGTCATCAACGAGAAGTTCGACGAGGGCGTCGATTTTATACTAGATTCTGTATCTGAATTCTCGGGCTCCGAGTCTGGCTAGACATCTCTATATACGTGATTACAAGCATCGGCATCACCGCATTCAACCCTAAGGTCTCAAATCACTATGCATGGTCCTTACACGTAGCTCGGGAATCGACGGGCAAATTGCCGCTCGAGGTCGTCCAAATCCGGCATGGATACCTCACTCGACGTGCTGAGCCGTCTGTCGCTGGGGTTTTTCAAATGTTGAGGCTTGGTTGGCTTGGGCGGCGGCGCCTTCTTCTTAACCAAAAACTGTCCTTGGTTCACACTAGGTTCGGCAATCTCTGGCTTGTTATTCCGAGTGGTCAACGACGTGCTAGAATTACGCACACTTAGGCTGGGTGGACATGGAGGCGGCGCGGCGCTGATGTATGACCGACGTGTTTTGGGCATTGGCTGCATCACAGTGTCCGAATCATCCTTTTTCTCGGTGACCTTGTTTGCACGGGAGGATATAGCAGGCTTAAGTTTTATGTCTCGGGCATCTAGCTTGCTTCCAGACTTTTGATTGAAAACGAACGACGAAGGCTGTTCAGACTTGGTAGACGAAAGAGACTCCATACTGGCATGCGCAGAAAGATTGTTAAAGTTGATGGCCAGTATATCGTCCTGTTCTGTGTATTTCCCATAGCCGGCCGCGGTCTTGGGCGCCTTCTTCTCCTTGTTGTTCAATAGCTGCTGCACTCGTCTCTGAATCGAGTTCATGCGCTTCGGGGCTTCTTTGCCTGGAAGTTTCAAGTTTTCGTCGCTACTCTCTTTCTCCGAACCGTTGCTCATTTTAGTCGTTGCGAAAGTGCCGCTTCTTTGAGATGAAAGCGACCCGCCGGTACTGATCCTACGCAAGCCGTTCTTGATCGAGGCCTTTAACGAGCCGCCCGTATTCTGCCGCGAATGAGACTCCTCGGCCTCTCTCAGCCGCAAGAATCGCAATGTGCTGTGATCCAGTTCTTCAGACTTGCGCGGCTGGAGGCCGCCTCCCAGCGCCTCGCTCACCTGTAGCTTCACGTATTCATGTAGCGAAATTGAAGAGTTTGACAGATATACTTCTGATTTGGGGCGCGGTTTGCTCATGCTGAGAAGCTTTGTCTTGTCAATTTTGGCGAATGCATCTGTAGGCATCTTTACGGGCTGCACTCTCCGCGAAGGAAGCTCTGGCTTTTGTTCTGATGGCTGAGGTCTCGCCAAATCTGGCAAAGGTCTCTTTTGTTCTGAGTGTTTTTTCGAAGCGTCAATTTTGTCTGTGATACCTGCTTGTGTTTGTTTCGTTGGCTGAGGGCGAGAAGCCTGAAGGGCATTTACTGTTGCGCTTTCTTTGGCAAGTCTGACTGAGTGAGGCACTACATCTGGGATAACGCTCATATTCTGCATCAAACAGACCTCTTGGAGGAGCTGCAACGCATTGGGCCTGCGACGCGGGTCTGCGCGCAAGCAACAGTGGATCACCTTCTGGAGTCTGGCAGAAAAATGAGGTGTATTGGGGAATCTCAATGTGGCTGAGCAGTTCAAGATCTGCGCATGCAAGTCATCTAGAGACTTCTGGTGCGGCAGCTCAAACGGCGTCGTATAATAGCACAACTTATACAAAAACACACCGAGCGCCCAGATGTCCAGCTTATCGTCGATCGGAAACCCGTGAGAAAGGTCAATCATCTCCGGGGCACGGTACTGAGGCGTGGTGTTTTGCATGATGTCAGCATGAAGGGCCGCGGTCTCGGCGGGTGACCCTGGTGGCTTGCGATACTCGACAGCGGACCCGAAGTCGCAGAGTTTATACGTGCCTTTTCCGTCTATAAGCACGTTTTCGATCTTGATGTCTCTGTGGATCAAAGGTGGCGCGAGATGGTGGCACATGGCGACGGCGGTCGTGACCTGGCCCATTATGGAAAGAATCTCTGGCTCGGTGAGCCGGTTGGTGAGCCGTGCGTTCATGAAATCTATGAGACCGTTGCCCTCACAGAACTCCATCAATAGCAACACTTCATACTGCTGAGGGACGCCCCCTGACACCGGCGGCAAGCGCAGCGCGTGAGAGTCGATGTACAGAACAATGTTTGCGTTGCCCCTGAGCCGTTTCATGGCGTCCACCTCCTGTCGAAGAAGCGTAAGCTGCCATTTATGAGGCACCACGACGCGCTTTAAACAGGCCGTGGAGTTGCCATTGAACGCCGGGCTGATCGTACAAGAGTAGACATGGGCAAAGCCGCCCTCGGAAATGTATTTGCGGATCTTCACCTGGTGTGTTCCGACCGTGAGCGGCGTGCCTGGCGGGAATGCATTTGCCGGCGGCTGCGGCATACTGCGAGGTGTGGAAAGGGCGGGGTAAACGCTGCAAACCCCGGTTTTTTTAGCGTCAATTTAGCTTTGAGGGCTTCAGAAATCACCCGAGTGCCAAAATCCAAATTCTAAGGTCTTGGAAGAGGCCTGGCGTGGCAGAATGGTAGCTCTAAGAGTTGAGGATCTGTGCTTTGAGTGTAGTATGAGACCTTAGATTAGAGGTGAGCGCACACGAGGTGCGGTTTCTGGGCTGAGGCTTACACCCGTACCTCCGACAGATATGGCCTAAATACTCAGGTTGTGAATTGGGACGTTGGTTAGGTTTACAATAGAATGTCATTGCAATGACATTGGGAAGCGAAATGAATCAAGATAAAAAATTATGTAGAACTTCTTAACTTTGTATTTGCTGGTGTGAGGCTGGAATACTGTTTTTGTCCGCCGTTTCCGGCCAGTGCTTGGTCCTTGTTTCCATATCTCGGCTCCCACGATAAGCTTTTCATACCGAGCTGCCAAGAGCAGGATGTGGTAAAAAATAATCAATGAGGACCACAAAAAAGCCTTTCACACACAATTCGAAAAACTCAGAGTTTTCATGGATTTTCAAGTAGTGTGTGTGTATGGCAAAGTGACCAAAAAGGAAACAACAGCCTAAGCAAAACTAAAGAGCGGAAAACGCACATATTTCTTACTTCGCTATACGATTTACATTAGTGTGTTGACTATTCAGAAAATTTGTGATCTTCATCGGAGATGAAAGAAAAGGTGGAAATTAGCAAAGATTTTACATACTGAAAGAATAGACTTTGCGAGCCCAGACTTTAGTCAGTCGCTCGCACAAGACACCTCAGACGTGTTTTTTTTAATCATATGGATGTATCATGTATAAGGAGCCTTAACTTAAGAACTGGTTTATGTTGATGGCTCACAAAACAAACTGACATTCAGGTGTTATCTTTCTTTGAATCTGATCGGCAATTACAAGAAGCGAGTGCGTCACACTTCGTTTCTTTGGTTTTCTGAGACTTTCATATGTCACTCAATCACCTGGGCTTCTCTTGTGGGCGCATCCATTGGGCGTAGAATACACTCGACTATAATCATATAACTTATTCGTTATGTTTTAGATTGATGAAAGTCTTTTGGACTCGAAATCGAAATCACAATCCTTTGGATATCTTTTGAATGTTGTAAAAATGTAGGAAAGCTTCAATAGGCTTCATTTGAGCCCCTCGGGAAGTGCTTCCGGTGCTGAAAAGGAATGAGATCTTCACTCGAGCAATTCTAACTTCAAGAAGTCAAATTAAATCGCATTTGCCGGGTGTTTTCATACAGTCAATGATTAGCGGGAAGACTAAAACAGCAGGCAAACTGCATGATCTTATGATATTTTATCGAATTCACCGTTACAGACTTTTTAAGAAAACTTTCAGTTGAAAAAGGGCTTTCAGTTTAAAGGCTCGGGACAATTTTCCCCTACTCTAGAGAAGCTTGCATTATGATGAGTCCAGGCACCGCAGCCAAATTTGGATTCAAAAAGGCCCCCCAAATCCACGAATTCTGGACACACAAAAGCACAAATTCTTTTATAGAAATATGAAGAATTCTCGTATCGTTTTTCCAAATCAGCCCTTGAGTCAAAATAAAAGCAATTCGAGATGGTTGCAGAATAGACTTTCGTGAGCAAGAACTGGTTATTTGTTTCAATCTGTATGAATGAAAATTACACCTCATGTCGTCATCATCATGATAAGACTTCAAGTCAAATATAAGGGACAAGATGAGGAGGACGCCGAGAAAGCACGCTGAGGCAACAATCAAAAATAAAAAATAAAAAATAACAACGAAGGACAGTCTACAATGAGAACCTGAATCTTTTAACGAAAATGATCCAGTACGCTGCGAGAGATTTTTGTTTGTCAGCGGAATTAAAGACAAGCACGACTTTGAGAGAGTGAAGAAAAAAAAAATTGGCCTGAGAATCACAATCACCTAAGGGACTTCAGAAACGAAAAAATCAATAATTTCCATGTGTTGTAGCTCCTTGCAGAAGCTTCGACAGGTTATCGCCTCACGGGCCGGGTCGAGCACGTGACTCTCACGTGACCCCGATGGCATCTCTCGAATCTTTACAATCTACAGAAACGCTTGAAGTCCGTGATTACACGCCACAAACCCAGAAAAAATCATATAAACTTTTCTCCTTAGTCTGAAAAACCCCTCAAGAACCCCCATGAAACTCTACTTCGAGGCCGAACAGTTCCTCAAGGGCGGCGAGCGTGGGCTCAAGACGCGGATCTTCAATGCCAAGCTCTCCAACTCGCCAAAACATATCTATGCGCTAGTGATCTCGGCATTGAAGTACATGGAGCACATCGAGCACGTGGTCCGCAAGGCCCGGCTCAAGGAGGCGCCGAACCTCAAGAAATTGAAGGTCTCCCATGCGCTTTTGTGCTTGCTTGTGTACGACTTTCTTTTCAGTGCCAAAGGCCGCATCCAGCTGGGAAAACACGCAGTGAAAGACGCTTTTCTCGCCCACAAGACGCGGATGCAGGCGGAGTTCACCAAGTTGAAGTTGCGCCACAAGGCCAGGTCTGCGGCCGAGCTCCCTGTGAAGTCTGGGGTCGACGACGACGAGACTCCAGTGCGCTGGATCCGCATCAACACTATCAAGCTCACAAGCACTGCATTCTTCAAAAAACACCCGTTTTTCGCCGGGCTTTCGCCAGTGGAGACCCTTGCAGCCCTCACGGGACCGGGCCTAATATACAAGGACCCGTATATCCGGAATCTCTACGGGATCCACCCGCGAGAAAAGCTCACAACGACGCCCGCGTACCTCTATGGAGAGGTGATCATCCAGGACCGGGCGTCGTGTTTCCCCGGCGAGATTCTCTTCTGTGACCCTGCTGACGTGCACACGCACGTGATTGACGCCACCGCGGCGCCAGGCAACAAGACAACCCATGCCGCATCGTTTGTGGCCCAGTTTGAAGAAGGCGTGGTGTTTGCCTTCGAGCGGGACGATCGCCGCGTCAGGGTGCTCCGTACTATGTGTGACAAGGCCACAGGGAAGCTGAAAAAGGCGTTAATCCACCCCACCCACGCGGACTTCACCACCATTCTGCCTCGGGACTTCCCTCAGATCACAGGCCTCATAGTGGACCCCTCATGCAGCGGGTCCGGGATCTTTGGGCGGGCCGTGGAGGACTCGCAGGAGCAGGACAAGCAGGAAATCGACACGGAGCGGCTCGCCAAGCTCTCTGGGTTCCAGTTCAAGATCGTCAAGCACGCGTTATCTTTCCCCAGTGCACGCAAGGTCGTGTACTCGACGTGCTCCATTCACCCGCACGAGAACGAGCGGGTTGTGGTGGACTTGCTCCGGGACCCCGAGGTCCAGGCGCAGGGCTGGCGCTTGGCCAGGCGGGAACACGTAATCCCGTCTTGGCCCCGCAGGGGCTGGAAAGAGGAGTTTCTGTCGCTTTGTGAGGATGACGAGGCAAAGTGTGTGGATTTGGCGGGCGGCTGCGTGCGTTCTGTGCCGAAGGAGGACGGCGGCATTGGGTTTTTCGCCGCCTGTTTTGTGAAAGACGAGAAGTGAAGGCGAGGGATGATGGTGAAGCCTGCTAAGGTGGGGAGGGTACAGAAGACGAGCGAGTCGGATATGTTGGAAGACTAGTGACTTGCGTGAATTGAAGTGAGGGGCTATCTGGTCTTCTGCGAGATAGTATAAGATCTATTAAATGCCCTATATAGTGCTTCCAGGGGGGGCTATGATTGGCATTGTGGCCTCATGATTTCGGTGTTTGATTTAGACTAATGAGGAGGGGAGACCAGAAATAATTCTTGTCAGTTAATCGGACACGATAGATCTTGTCTTTGCCATGAGACTCTCTCCGATGGAACACTCTCCGATGGAACACTCTCCGATGGAACACTCTCCGATGGAACACTCTCCGATGAATCTCGAAAGTGATGGGTCAAATTGGATGGGAGGTCACTTCTGGAGTCATATGTTGGAACCATCAGCTTTTTCTTTTTTTCAATAAAGCACCCCATTGTGATGCCTGGCCAAGCTGCTTTGAGTTCCGATAAGACTTTAGTATGCTTGCGCAAGTCTCTAAGTCAAAGCTAAAATAAAAGACTTGAAGATTTGTTTTTATTTTCGACTCTTCTGCTTCTCTAAATTCGGACAGTCAGTTCTCTTGTGATCTTCAAACGAAATAAATACCCACCACTTAAACCTGTGTTTTTGATTTGGCAGCTGTCTACAAACCATTCAAAACGTATTCGGAAGAAACCTCGATTTTACATAGCCATTGGCAAAACCAAACATAAATTACAAAAATAACTGATAAAGACTTCAAACAATTTTTTTAGAAGCATGCACGCGGTTCGATGTCGAGAGTGGTGTTCCAGTAAAAGGTTCAACTTTGAATTGCATGATGCCGGTGACGAAAGTATAGAAACTGCCTTCTTCTAGGCAACAAAAGAGGCGTCAAGAATTATTCACGATCAAGGCTCAATCGCTGGACTTTGTGTTTTGAGAAGCCGACCTTCTTTAATTTTGTCCACTGTTCTATCATCCACTGTTCTTTTATCCTCTGTTCTTTTATCTACCATTCTTTTATCTTCTGTTCTAACATCATCTATTCTTTTATCTTCTGTTCTAACATCATCTATTCTTTTATCTTCTGTTCTAACATCATCTATTCTTTTATCTTCTGTTCTTTTGTCCTGAGGTGTAATTTATGATCTTTGTACTCTTTTATTCAAAAGTACTCAAGGAAGCTTCGGTCAATGAAAACAGACCATTGGTACATTGACAAACATTAATTTCTTTCAGGTACACTAGTCAAAAGCCATGTAAACAATCATTGAGTTTTGAAGAATCTCAAGTTGTCTTTACCGTTTGGGTCTATGCAAATTCATTGTCAACTTCTCTTCAACTTCATACATTTATCTAAGCGGATGCAATCCGCAAAGGTAGTACCATTATTAGAACCACAAGCGTGTCTTAGGTTCCGCTTTTACGGCTTCAGCCCAAAGGCTTCGGGCATAAAATGTTATGTGCTGTGTGAAGCTGGCTTGTAACCAAAGAAGCATCAAATGTACCTTTTGACGTGTTGGGCGCCTCTTAGAGGTTCAATCAGTCAACTTGCAGTAGGCTTTTCGCAATAGATACTAGCACTCTTACTTCCTGAGCCCTCATATGTTCGAGAAATCAAATAAGTCATCAAAAATATGGGTCAGTTAAAATCGATATGCGGCTCAGACTTAGCCTGCTTGGTCCTTCAAGCCCCGCTAAGTCATTCAAGACTGATCTCTAGTAACGTTTCTCAAACAACCCTACAAACATTCTTATGATAACATCGTTAAATAAAAAAGATAGGTAACTCTTTAAGGGCGAGCCGTCCAATCCGACCTGGCTACCACAACTTGGAAGATGAGTTTGGACGATCAATTATATTATCAATAGCCTCTTTATACTAACTCCCATACATATCTATATTGCTTGGACTATGTCTTGATTGTACACAATCTCTTTAAATAGGCATCAAAGCGTGGTTTACTCCACAAAGTTCACCACACTTACCATAAAAAACACCATTTCTTTGCTCAAAAGTACTTCTTAGGTTTGAACGACCAGGTGTAGCATCAATTTTGATCCCTAATGATGGAACAGCAAATGAACGAGTTACATCTTTAGCTGCAAGTATAATTCTAAAACGAGGATCTACAACTATAACTATAGAAGTATCAGTATCTAATCATCTCGATTGACCTTCTTCTAACATGCCTTCAGGTACAATATCCGACTCGTTTACAAAAGTTTCTCCCTTATCTGGGAAAAGAGGGAATAAAAATTGACAACCGACGCATAACTGAACCGTGTCAACGGTATCCATCACGTGGTTTTAAAAAAGAATTGCCCGTCATATTGTCCATCAATACCTGCTCCAATATATTCCTATGGATCGTTCTATTCACCTGCCACCAGTGATCTTTAGCGAGCCCAGACCTCCGGTAATTCAAAATAAGAAGAAAAAAAAGAATAGGATTCGCTATGATTTCGATCTCGAGAGAAAATGAGATTGGGCTACACTCCGTATGCACGTTTTCACCGCTGACTCTAATTTATTTTATACAAACGAACGATGCAGACACCACACCGAGAGACGTAAGGTATCAGTATCCCATGATATTGCATTCTTCAGCCCCGACTTTCGAGTAGATGCATTGAATCCTTGCCCATCTTCAGACCAAAAGAAAAAATATTTTTCACTCTCATTTTCTTCCCTCTCGCTTCTCTCATCTCGAATACTCTCTAGAAACGACGCACGATGTCGTCGATTACCTGCTGGGTCAGCGAGCTGCCACCCAAGTCTGGGGTCTTGACCTGGTCCTCGGCCAAGTTGGCATCCACGGCCTCGTAGATCTTGGCCGCGGCCTCCTGGTGGCCCATGAACTCCAACATCAACGCCGTGGATCTGATCGTCGCAATTGGGTTCGAAATGCCCTTGCCCTCGATATCGGGCGCAGAACCGTGGCATGGCTCGCCAATGGCGAAGTTGTCACCCACATTGGCCGAAGGAACAACTCCCAAGGAGCCCACGAGAGCAGCGGCTCCGTCACTCAAGATGTCTCCATACAAGTTGGGGGCCACGACCACATCGAAGATCTCGGGCTCTCTGAACATTCTGTACACCATCGAGTCGACAATCTGCTCCTTGTATTGCACGGCGGCATACTCAGGGGTGCTTTCGTGGACTTTCTTACAGGTCTCGCGGAACAAGCCGTCGGAAACAGACAAGACGTTCGACTTGTGCGTGACAGTCACGGATGGTTCAGTGTGGAGCGAGCTGGCGCTCGAGGACAGCCTGATTTTTTGTCTCAGCAACGCGATTTCGTAGGCCATCTTGGCAATGTTGCTCAGGGCCCTCTCGGAGATTCTCTTGATGGCCTCGGCGACCTTGAGCCCATCCTTATCCTCGAAGATCCTCTCCTCTTTGATGTACAAGTCCTCGGTGTTTTCACGCACGATGACCATGTCCACGGGGCGCCCGAGGCCAGCCACGGACTTGACTGGTCTGACGTTGGCATAGAGCCCCATTTTTTTTCTGAGGGCAACGATCGGAGACGAGTAACCTTGCACCTTGACTGAGGGGGACGACACGGCTCCAAATAAGGCACCGTCACACTCCTTCTGCAAGGTTTCCACGGTTTTGTCGGGCAACGCGGTGCCTGTTTTCTGAAACAACTCAAAGCCGGCATCTAAGTGCACGAACTCAAACTGCAAGTCGTACTTAGAAGGGAGGTTTTCCAACACGGCCCGGCCGGCAGGAATCACCTCTTTTCCGATCCCGTCTCCGGGGATCAAGCCGATCTTTAATTTTTTGAGGGACACGGGGGACGTCGAGAACGTACGCACAGATCTGGACAACATGGCAGTTGTTTTGATTTTTGGATTGGGGGTTAGGATATCGACGTAGAGTGAAAATTTTCAATCATTATATGCTTCCTGTGTCTGGGCACGTGACCGCACCTCGGGCCGACTCGTGGGGTTTCCGTGAGTCACATAAGGCACTAGATAACCCGATAGCTCGCCACCTGCAGGCCAAATCAGATAAAAGTGAAGAAAAAGGCGAGTGGAAAATAAAAGGAAAAAAAAAAAGAAGAGGAGATAATCATACTAAATTGCGCATATATAGACCGCATCCAATGCGCTTAAGTGGACTCTCAAGAGTCAAGAATGTGATCAATGCTCATAGATTAGCTAATTTCGTTTGATTATGATGCCTTGATGATACTCATCATATGGAAGTATTTGTATTAAGAGGCCTTGCAGATGGATTATTTTGTTCCTTCTCACGATCATGTGATTTTTTTGTGTTGTTGAATTTTAGTAGAAAATAAAATGCGGTGTTTAGAAGAGGGGTTTGTATCAAGAGTTCTTGCTACCCTATGCAAATATTCAAGGTCGATAAGAAAGCCAACATTCCTTTCCAATCAGCCCAGTACTATTGATAACATCTACTTCGAAATTTAGAGCTGTGTTTTCTATGATCTCTTTGCCATCTTCTGCATGAAGCACTAAAAACTTACCATTAAATAAAACTTCGGGATGATACGTACCAGAAAACGGCTTGAAAAAGATGATCGATGTTTGTAGAAAAATAGAAATTGAGGAGAGAGAGGAAGAGGCGTCCAAATTTATTTTTTCAGATGTTTGAAGATCGTTGGTATAGTGGTACGCTTTCTTTCACTGTCGAAGGACGCAAGTATTACATATGCACTTAGTCATCGTTTTCCTATGCCTCAATCTAACAAGTTCATACCCTCAATCGCCAAAGACCCAGCTCAGCAAACCGCCCTGAAAGATTAACTCTTGCTAAGAATCATTGAAGAAGGGTTGCTGTTAAATAACAAAGGTTCTGGTGCTCAAGCCAAAAAGATTGGAAACGATAACAGAAAAATGTTGGCATATCGGCTTTTTATACAAAGAAAAATGTATGAGGATGATCTCGAACATGGCCTTTTTGAACAACAAATTCCACTTTGGCTTTTTTTTTCAATAAAGTAGATTTTGAAGATACTCACATTTCACTTTAAAAAGCGTTCCCAACTGTGCAACCAGAGATCGCTTTTCAAACACACTAGTCCTCTAGCCCTCGTTAACCAAGCAGGTGAATCGACAAGTACCTGAGAAGAGAAGTAGTCAAGTGAAAAAAGTTTCGAAACTACAAAACTACAAAACTACAAAACTACCAAAGTAGGAATGCTAAAATCAATTAACTGAATCTTAGTTCGAGCCTGGGCCACACTGGTGTCAATCTGGGTAGAGGCTTTCTTGAAGAAAAGGGTGGTGGCAACCCTGGAGAAGCTTGAGAGTAGAGGCACCTACTCGCTTAAGCTGATGTTGCGATCTATCATAGGTTTCTTTTCTTTTATAATTCTCGAGCCCCGGGTGAACGTACTCCCAGTACATTTATCCGCGGAATCCCATAATATGATTACTCTCTCTAAAAAAAAAACATCACTCTTCTTGAAGAGTGTTAAGGCCTCTATGATATATGTCCTTCGCCTCTGGCTCCCCCCAGTGGTTCATCCTTAAATACATCTGGTTTATTATTAAAAAAAAAACTAGACATGCAAATAATTAAATAAATAAATTAATAGACAAGCAGACGAACAATCGACTGCTTGAGTAAGAGACATGTCTCTTTCGCTCCTCTTCTGTACTTATGAGCGGTTCGGAAAACTAAACGGATTATGCAAGGATCAAATTTCATCAAAGTAGAGAACAAACAAAGTCTCATAAATAAAACTCTATTACTCCCTTCTATTCTACTTAACCTATATAAATTTCTTCGTCACACTGCCTGTTGTCATAGACTGTGGGGCCTCGTACCCTTGGTGCACGTCGCCCAATAACTCCATCTCAAAGTCCTCCACGTCCTGAGGCTCCTCGAACCAGCCTTTCTCATAGGGCTTGACGCCAGGGGTTCCGGCGACGGGGAAAAAGTACGTCAACGCAACATAAACTATTCCCGAGGAGAAAAAGCCCATGAAGAAGTTGAGCCTGTACACCTCGTTGGCACCCATGGGCACTCTATCTTCACCAGAAGTGGCACCGACAAAGCCCACGATGTTGGGCAAAATGCCGCATAAGTACGCCACGAGCGCCCGCCAGTTGACGCCAAAGCGGTTGTACATGTAAAACGAGCGCTCTGCCGGGTTTTCTGGTGCATGCGTTGAGTACATGTGGGTCAACTTGAGGAAGCCCCTTCTCACCACGTAGTAGTCGCTGCAAATGACGCCAATGATCGACAGGAGGAAAACCGAGTACGCGGACAAGTATGTGGTGAACTTCGAGGAGCTCGAGAGCAAGTTCCAGGGCTGCACGACCAAAGCCAAGAGCGCACAGAGGTACAGGCCACGTCTGATGTTCAAGTACTGGGGCAAAAGGGCCGTGACGTCTGTTCCGAAGGAAAGCGAGTTGGCAGAGATGTTCGTGCCGAGCTGGGCGATTGCAAACGCGAAACTGATGAAGAACACGCCGGCGCGGTTTCCAGACGTGTATTCGTCCAAAAACCGGCCCAAGACATCGAGAGGCGACCAGTAAGTGGTGCCATACAACTCCGAAGATGCCGAGCTGACCAAGATACCAATCAAGGACGTGATCAGAAAACAGAGCGGGATCGACACCGTCTGCACCACGTACTTGATGGCAAAAGACGGCTTATCGGCAAAACGCGAGAAGTCCGGCGCGTTCGTGATCAACGTGGCGAAGTTCGCCAACGAGTTCATGGTCAGCTCGACAAACGCCCAGGCCAAGGCCGAGCCCTGGAGTTTCAGCGACTGGTGAATCACCGGGCCGGCGCCGTGACTTTTCACAAGCGTCCAGACCAAAAACGCAATGCCGGCCACGGGCGCAATGTAGGCCTTCACCGTGAACAAGTGCCTGATCTTGTGGGGCGGGAACCACAAGAAGGGGAGCGAGAAGAGCCAGAAGAGGAAGAAGCTCAAGAACCCAAAGGTTGTGATGTTGTTGTTCGAGATCCCGTCTGGCATGGTCTTGTCCAAGTTCTGGCCAAAGATCAGCCGCAACATGAGCCCAATACATGGGCCGGCTACCATCGCTTGCACGGAGTACCACACACAGGACATGACCACGCGGTTGATCACGGGCCAGATCCCGAAGAATACGCCAAAAGACGCTCGCGTGGCGATCGGGAACGAGATATGGTTCACGACTCCGATACGCGCAGAGATGGAGACGAAGGTCCCGGCAAGAAAGTACCCGACCCACACCAGGAGCCACGTTTGCCACCAGGTCATTCCGGACTCGACACCCGTGGCGGCAATCATCCACGTGTTGATGTTGAAGGAGTCGGCTATCCAAAACAGCGCGTAGTTGTACCAGGACCATTGTCTGCGGGCGGCCTCGACGGGGCGCAAGTCGAAATTGTACAAATACCGCTGCGTGGCGGTGAGGTCGGAGTTGTCCTCGACCTGGAGGTACCCCAAGAGTTTTTTCCATTTGGGCTGGTCAGAAGATATGGAGACTTCGTTCTGCTCGATGCTGGTCACGTGCTTCACGGTGTCTGTCATTGTTCTCTTGGGGGATTAGACGACAGATTGGTGTGAGGGTCTGGGTGAATGCAGCGAGTTTCGGAAGGGCCCAAGTGCTAGCTGAGGTGAAAAATAGAAGTGCGAGGAAGGATCTGCAAATAAAAGAGCAAGCGTGCTTTATGAGGTGCAAAATAGAGTGGGTGCGAGAAGGTGATGCAATGAAGTAATGCAATCAAGTAATGCAATCAAGTTCTAGAAACAATATTCCAGCCGGAGTTCTGCCAGGTACTTCCAGAAAAAAAAAGATAATTATCCTTGAATTGGAGCTGTGTGTGTGAAAAGTATTGAGGGACGAAATGCTAATCAGAATATAGGTGCATCTTTATATCAGGACCTGAAAAGCGATCTCATATCGTTAGAAGCACGAGCCCTAAAGTTTTTGCATATGCCGCAAACGATAAGAGCGCGCCTGGGCTTGTGTGCAGTACACACCCTGCGACCAACAGCGTCGATATTGCTAGCTGATAAGAAAACAAAAGTCTGTGTTAACGGGACGGCGTCCGGGTGAGACAGGTCTTAACAAAGAAACAGCAGGCCATGCCAAGTCTTTTCTTGGCATTCTTTCTGATGAAGTACGTATAGTATGAAGTCTTCGAGAAGCAGGCTTTCCGAAGTTTGGATTTTCAAATGGCTTGCAAAATAATAGAGTCAAATGTACGAGAAGTGGAATGACAATAGCAATAGCAGTCACGTGCGGCGTTCGACACTTGAACTTGCGCTTTCGAGAATGTTGTACTGCACATAGTCCCTTGTTCCGCTTCGGGCCTTCCCGCCTTTTTCCGAGAGTGCGCCATTAATTAAGAGGCCCGAAGCAAATGATAAACGGTTTTATCTTCTAAGCACGCATTTTGGCCCGCCCCGCTCGCTTTTTTAATTTCTGCAACTCCACATAACCAACTCCTGTGTAAAGCTCAGAATACATATACAATTGTATGTTGGGATTTTTATCGGGAAGGTCTTTGGGACGCTGGGCGAAAAAAGTAAGCAGGATAATCAATGGATTATTTCTCGGTGCATTGTTCGGGACATCTAATCACGAGACACCCAGAAACCAGCTCTGAGGTCATTTCTTGACCTTTGTTCTCTTCTCAGAGTACTGACCAATTTCTTTTAATGAGTTACCCAAAGTTTTTTCTAATTCCATTTTCTCTCGTAACAGATTTATTCATGTTCAGCTACAGATGCTTGAGTTACACAATCATAAAGACCAAACGTTTCTTTTTTTCTTTGTTCTTGCCCAAAGCGCAAGTGAGTTTTGTCTGTATGAGACAGCTTTAAAAAAAACTGTTTGTTTCGGAAGTTCTATCGTTAGTCGTTCTCGTCACCTTTCTGACACCAATCTATCTTTCGTTGGCCTACCTATAGATTTCTAGGCCCAGTTCATTTTTTGCTGTTATGGTCGTTTGCATTTTACTTCGGATGCTAGTTTGTTATCTGTCTTTTCTGCCTAGTTTCCTTTTTTTTCATTTCCTCAGTATTGTGATTTTTTATTTTCTGATCCCTCTCTCCTCGCCCCTTCATCACGCGATCTCGCATGACTCTTTCATGTTATCTTCTTGCTCTCTGCGGCTAACTTTACAAGTGCCGTAGCTGCTCGCTATCGTGACTCGTGCTCGCTCGGCATTTCGGCGAAACCCACGACTTTCGGGGCGAAAAGCTTATCGAGTCTGCGAAACAGCAAGCCGATGTAAATTATGAGAGACCAGATTGTGCAACGAAACTGGGTAAGTGTGTAGATCGTCGACTTTGAAAATCTTGGTCTTTATCCTCTGAAATCGGCGAAGTGAGTCACTGAATAAAGGTTTCTTTTTCCAGGATATTTCTCGATTTCTTTTCATACATTCGCTCCCTCATGTGACTGCTCGTGATGCGGGCCCAAAGTTAGTCCTGACTTTTCTCATTTCACTCCACTCTCGAGAAATCCAAAATCAACTATACCATAAATGCTGTGTACTTGAAGTTTTTGGCCCTACCAGCAAAAACTTATTTTTATGGTCCGTGTCGAAAACTTAAGGCATTCTATAAAATAAGAAAGGTGGGCTTCAGCTCGCAGAAGATAACTTGCATTTTGGGAGATGCTGGAAACAAATTCGATCACCAAGCAGGGACTACTCGTCTTTTTTTATCTTTATTTTTCCCTTTGAAAACATCATCCATTAGTGGATGATTGGTGGATTGGGACCTCTGGCCAAGATCCGCTAGAAAACCTCACTTCCATTCAAATGTCATTCAGTTAAAGACTGGGTTGAAGTGAAGTTTGAGAAAACACAAAACAATTAAACACTTTGAGACGTTTACAACCCATTCTGAGTAGCATCATAAATACCATACATCCAACTCTCTGTTTTTAACTTTTATTCGCCAATTCTATTTCGATTCATCATTTCATTGTCGTGAACTTTGCCCGTTGTCTCAGTTGCGAATATTGGAGCTTGATATTTGAGTGCAGAGCAATTTGAGACATAAACAAGAGCCCTATTTTATGTAGATCTACTTCTTGTTTCACTCGCCTTCAATATACACATTGCAACCAAAGGGCAGGCGCTTCCGAAACCTGAATTCCCTTGAATCGGGAGAACAAAGCGGATTCCCGGGACAACTTTTTATTTTTCTATGATAAGAAAAGCTAGCCCGAAAACAAGCAGCTGGCTATCTGACTATTTTTTCACAATATATGACCAGCCACGCTATGGCTTCACTAAATGAATGTTTAAAAATCTGATCCGGGGGGAACGAGCGTGACACAAATGAGGTTCGAAAGCTCCTAGTGAGAGAGGTGGGTTGAAACGATAAATTTGAAGCAGTCTTTTATTGTCTTTCACGGATGAAAATGAACACATCACCTATTTCTTAGTCTGTTTTGAATTTTATGTGGGAACCTGTGGGAAGTCAAGGAGGATTTAGGTTTAGGGCTGACAGGAAGGAGAGACAGACAGAACTTCATTCTGGCCCTCTTGCTCGGCCATGTTGCGTATTAAATTGCGAAAAAATATATCAAGTTCTTACTCACACCCAGGGCCACATTCAAAAAAGAACAACAGCCTGTAGCTCAAGAAAGATATTTTCACGGCTGAGTGGCTGTTTTTGTCCTGATGATTTTTGTTTAACACGTGAGAGAACAAAAAAAAAGAGGACAGATGAACAGATCTCCTTCGAAGTTTTGCCTCGTCTGCAGATTTTTTTTTTTTTCTTCTTGCTTTGCGTAGCTAACTTAGCCAAGACAAATAGACCCGCAACATGAATCGAAGGTGGTCATAAATAAAGGCTTTCACTCGACTGTCATAGCTTGTGCGCAATTTTTCATACTCCAGTCGCCGTCAAGTACGCATTTGGTGGTGTTTTTTTTTCTTGCCAACTTTGCAACCGCGCGGGAAAAATATTTGAATTCCCTCTTTGCTTGAAAAGCCTGAAAATATAAAGTGCTCTATGTCATCAAGTTATTGATTGTCGAAGTTCAAAATGAGTTGCTCTTTGAATTTCACAAATTCACAACGTACTTCTTCACGATTTGAGTTCATTGTATCTAACGAGGAATGAACCTGATGATGTAGCATTAAACGGCGTTAGCAGAGTGCGGATTTAAATTGATACAATAATCCCTATGTTTTATGTCACTTCCGACATTTTTTTTTTCGTGACACCATCTTCTGTTTATTTCATATTTTAACCATAGACTAAGCGAAAGTTCAATCCCCCGAGTATTGATTAGCATCTCGATGAAAGACAGTTTTTATATCTCCCATGATGTCATTTGCCATCGGCCCACGACTCGAGCCCGAGTTGGCCCGTCCTGCATATATGCCCGGCTAGAGAAAAAAGTCACCAAGCTTTTCGTCAATGGCTTCATTAATGAACTACCATTCTATCTTTTATTGAGATAATTTCAAACGTATAAATTAATATCTCATTTAAAATGCAAAGAGCACTTCTCAACTCGCTTGCCAGATCTACTGTGCGCAGAGCTGCCGCGGGCAGAGTCTTACCCAGAGCTACTAGCATTTCGTCTCAATCACCCAAATTTGTTCTGATGAGATGGAATTCTTCTAAAGCTGAGGAGGTAAAGGCTGAGCAAACAGAGGCCAAAGACGCTTCAGAAGGTAATAGCGCTTCTCAGGAATCCGAAGAGGCCCCTGAGGACCCAGTCACTGCCGAATTGAGAGAGAAATTGTTACAAAAAGATAAAGCCTTGGCTGAAATGAAAAACCACTACGCCCGCTCGATCGCTGACTTCCGTAACTTGCAGGAAACAACCAAAAAAGAAAATCAGAAGGCCAAGGACTTTGCCTTGCAGAAGTTCGCCAAGGATTTGTTGGAATCTGTTGATAACTTCGCGTTGGCCTTGAACTCGGTCAAACAGGAGACCTTGGACGCCCATCCCGAGATGAAAAACTTGTTTGACGGTGTCTCAATGACGAGAAATGTGTTTGAGAAGACTTTGGAGAAGCACGGGATCCAGAAAATCGATCCTTTGGGCGAACAATTCGACCCCAACCAGCACGAGGCCACTTTCGAGATTCCTCAGCCAGATAAGGAGCCGGGCACGGTGTTTCACGTGCAACAGGCCGGTTTCACTTTAAACAGCAGGGTTTTGAGACCAGCTAAGGTTGGTTTGGTCAAGGGCGAGGAATAAATATGTAGATAGTATAGGGGCACAAGCAATGTAAATAGGAAAAGTCACGGTGTTCAAGATGGTTATTTGAGAGACTGGATGTGTCTCGAGTTAAAACGGGGAGAAAAATGTGGACTGGTAGCAATGCTACAGTAATGAGGATCATTGCATAGTTTACTATTCTGAGATCTTGCAATGAGCTCTAACTTGGTCGAGCTCAGCACAAGACGACAGGCCTTTAAAAAAAGAAAAGGGGAACTCGGCCTTTTTGGTTAAATTCTTCCATCACTAGAAAGTCAGGTCTTAGGCTAAATCGATTTCGACTTATGGGCGCTTTGTCTTTTTCAATCTGTGACCGCCTAAAGATGCCTAAACAATGGGAAGCAATCTTATGTAGTTTAATCATTATATTATAGGCAGAAATTTGCTTTCAATTTCTTTTCTGGAGCTATTCAGGTCATAGGCTTGTTTTGAACCTGAACTATGCGTCAACTTTTCTTTTATTCTACCTCTACTTCGTAAGTCACTGACCCCTATGAACGTTCTCGGGAATGCAATATCTTGCATAAAATTAAATAGCACTGGAACAGGTTTACAATGTTTTGACAGATCACTCAAACAACCTATTAACCTATTTGAGCTATCTAAAATTCAATATTATTGCTGTCAATTCCGAAATCCGGCCAACATCGATCAGCTTATACCCTTTGTACCCTTTCAATGTTTGTATTTGACCTATAGATGCTGTCTCGCACATAACTTCTTCCTGGAACTTGTAAGTATGAAACAAGATGTTGACAGAATTTGCGATTCTTCTGAAGATTCTTTGCTATCAGCTCAACTCCATAGATCTATCAGTGATTCGTGCGGAATTACGGATTTGTGTAAAAATGAGAATTTAAAAGAAGCCATGACTTCTGAGAGGTGATACGTGAGTCTTGAGGCCTCTTAATAAAACATATCAAGCCGGGTTCACTGATAAAAAAACTGATTCTCAAATGCGATTGGAAAGGCATGGTAGAGCCCTCTCAGACAATCCTACGGAGAGTGATTGCAGAGATTTTTTTTTTACAAATTTTCCAAGGAACTGACTGGTTTCACTCTGCACTGGCTAATTTTACTCATACACTCATTTAGTTACTCAACGAAGCGTCTATAAAATGCAAAAGTCTGCTGAAATATTGTTCAAAAAATTATCTTCAGGGTGATGAATGATCAACCATGCCTATTGCGAAGAAAGCAGATTAAAGGTCTTGAGGTCGAGTTCTGATAATTGTACGTACTAAGAGTGCGAGGGATTCAGTCACTTTTAATGAGCAAAAAAAAGCCAATAGTCTTCACCTCCTTCCTTCAACTTTGAATTTTCTTTTCTTTTATTTATTTTTCTGGCCAGTGGCTTCACGTAGTTTTTGTCTCTACCTTGTGTTCTTTTGAATCAGTCAAACTCTCACATAGTGAATTCTCCGCCAAAGACGAACCTTTCTCATTACCCTTGCGAAGCATCGAACCTCGAAGTGATACACAATAAAAAAAAAGTTCCTCGTCTAGCCAAGCAAGACCCTAAAAAGGATGATCGTAACGAGAAATATTCCGTATCCAACAAAAAAAAAAAAAAACACTCGCAAACTCGTTCTTGTCCAATTTCGAAAACGTCAATCCCGCCAATCTCATAAGATCCATTTCCTCCTCCTCATGCTCGGGTGCTCCCAGATCTCAGAACCAGCCTCGGCGACTCGACCATTAGCGCGCCGCTCCTGCATACCCAGAAACACCTTTTTGGCTGTTTTTTCAAGCCTGACGCGTGAAACGCCCTCTTCTCGCTTTCACACGGCATGCTCCGCGCCACCCGCCAACTCAGCACGTCACGTGCCCTCTTCTTTGAGCTCAGAAACCCTTATGTGCCCAATACGCGACTCGTACCACACCTCAGTTTGTCTGAGAGGTGGATGATCTGGTTTCGGTCTCTCCGGCCTGGGCGGCTCGCAACCCTCCAGCGCGAATTGGTGGACTTGCTGTTTCCGCCCCATTTGCCGGAAAACAGCGGCGTGGCACGTGACTTTGTCAGGACGCCCGTGGACCTGGCGGGGAACGAGATCAATTCGGTGACTTTTTCCGTACAAAATAGCCCCGATGCTGCCACCAGGCACGTAGTTTTTGTCCACGGGTACGGCGCGTCTCTCGGGTGCTTTGCGCGGAACTTCCACGTGATAAACAGTTTCAAAGGCTTGAAACATAACTACAAGGTTCATTTTCTAGACAATCTCTCGTTCGGGCTCCTGTCGAACCCAGGCGTGCTGTCGATAGACTACTGGGCGCGTATTCCGCGGATCGAGTTCCTCAAAATGAACGACCACGCGCCCACGAAGAAGGAAAAACTTTATAAGAAGTACTACAAGCTCATAGACAGCTACGAGGTGGACGCCGCCAAGTTCCGGGAGTATAAGCACGCGATGACGCCCGTGCTTGAGGATCTTGAAGCGTACTACACAGAGGCGCTCGAGACGTGGCGCCGTAACTCCGGAATCGACAAAATCCACTTTTTGGTCGGCCACTCGTTTGGCGGCTACTGGAGCGGTTCGTTTGCGCTAAAGTATCCCAAAAGTCTTGAAAATCTCGTGCTCCTTTCGCCCGTAGGCGTTGAGCGCCATGCTGCGGCTGTGACAGCCCCAGTCCCGGGTAACTCCGGCCCCGTGTCGCCTTCACTCGACCCAGCGTCGCCCCGCTTTTTGAGCAGGTGGCCGATCTTGCTGCGGAGGACCGTGCAGAAATGGTACTTTTTGCAGCCATACTTGCCGCGGCTCCTCAAATTCATGGGGCCTTACGGCGTGGCGAAATACTACGATATGTGGTACTCTAAGCTTTTCGCAGTCAACAAGGTGATCGAGAGGCTTGGTGGAGCGGCCATATTCACCAGCGGCAACCAATTGAAGTACGGCACCAACACCGAGTGCCGTCTTTTGATAGAGTACCTTTATAATCTGATAACCTCGGGCACTAAATCGGACACTCACGTGAAGTATTTGTTGACGCCTGCAACTACAAGCAAATGGCCTCTAATGGATAAGTTTGCGCGTGCAAGTGGCGAGACGTTGGCGAAATTCAAGACTCACGTTGTGTATGGCCAGTACGATTTCATGTGCTCGGAAGCAGGCGAGAAAATGGTGGCTGAGATCAACGAAACCCATAAATCTGTGGGTGCGCGGTTCCACGTGGTGCCTGAAGGCGGCCATAACTTGTACATACAAAATCCGTTCGGCACGAATGATCTCATAGAGAAGTTGGTAAAGGAAATTGATTAGGGACGACCCAGACTTTTGTGAGTGGGAAACAATCGAGAGCGAGAGAGAAGGTCGAAGAGCGAGAGAAAAGATCGAAGAGCGAGAGAGAAGATCGAGGAAAGATACTGTCGAAGTGAGGGACTGCAAACTGTAGAAATTAATATAGTGGGAAATTTGGGTACCCGCTGAAACTGCAGAAAATGGGGATCGGGGATATCAGGTAGTTCGAATTTCATGAAGGAGGCGATAGAC